>JACEEZ010001676.1:990000-997500 GCA_016584305.1 Chionoecetes opilio
AGACTAAAATTGGCATGCTGATTCCAAATCTGTAGTCAGTTTTTTTCTAGCACGTCAAGTTTTTTCTCCACAGCTTACCCTCCAGATAAGCAAAATTCCACTTGTGAGCTGTAGTAAAACTTTTTTTGTTTTGGCAATTTGTTTGGCGCAGTCCTTATTGGGCATTCGGTCTGTCTTCGTGAAGAATATGGAGATGTAAAGAGAGTCATTGAGTTATTGCAATATGACAAACACAATTGGATCATCTGTGTTGACCTTAAAATGGTGTCCTTCCTTCTTGGTCAACAACGTGGATACACAAAGTATTCCTGCTTTCTCTGTATGTGGGATAGCAGAGCTCGAGAGAAGCATTGGGTTCAGACGAATTGGCCTCCGAGATCTGATCTTAAACCTGGAGATCCTAACATTGTACATGAGCCACTTGTTGACAGGAAGATAATAATATTCCCACCTCTGCACATAAAACTAGGTCTCATGAAACAATTTGTAAAAGCATTGTCAACTGATGGCGACTGTTTGAAGTACATCATCTTGGCATTTCCTGGACTGTCAATTGAAAAAATCAAGTCCGGTGTGTTTGATGGTCCACAAATTCGACAGCTCATCAAAGATGAACATTTCAACGGTACTATGTCAGACCTTGAAAAGAATGCTTGGCTATCATTCAAAGACGTCGTCAAGAACTTTCTTGGAAATACACGTGCAAGTAATTACACAGAAATTGTTCAGAAACTATTGGAGAGCTACAAAGCGCTTGGTTGCAACATGAGTATTAAAGTACATTTTTTGCATAGCCATCTTGCCAACTTTCCGGAAAATCTTGGTGCTGCTAGCATCGAGCAAGGTGAACGATTTCACCAAGATTTGAAGGTTATGGAAGAACGTTACCAGGGTAGATGGGATGTGCATATGATGGCTGACTATTGTTGGAGCATCAAACGCGATAGTCCTCAAGTTGAACTCCAGACAAAGCTACAAACGTAAATTTTTACCTTAACCTGCACACAATTATAGCCTTATCCTTTCTAAAAACATGATAATGTTAAATAAACATTCTATTCATGCCTATTTCTTTCATTTTTCATTGTATGTTAACATTTGCAACTTTTTATAAAATAAGCACTGTTACTGTTATGTACAGTATTTTTCATATTTTTTAAGAAAACGAAAATCCTACAGTTCAAAAACTTGACGTGATAGAGAAAAACTGAGATCAGTTTTGGATTCAGCACCCAAAAATTACTTAATAACAAGTGTCAGACCTAACTCAACAAAAATTTGTTCCCCAGTGATATATTAAGTGTCGAGGAGATCCGTGTACCTCCATAACAATGCAAGTCAAGGATACTCTTCTTGCAGGGCGGCTACGGCGGCGATGGTGGACAAGCACAGCAAGGAGATGATGCGCCTCATCCAGGAGAAGCGATCAGAGTACATGGACGAGGAAGAAGAGGTGATAGACTTCTACCCGGCCCAGCCTCCCCCGCCGATGCCGCCGCCCCAGGCCAAGACCCAGATCTATATGGACCCTGTGGAGTTTGCCGAGGTGGACCAGCTGGCTATACAGGTGGGAAATGGCCCCGGGTTCATGCTTGCTACGGTGACGGAGCAGTAATCAAACGTTAAGCTTTAATTGTCATGTCAACAACGATTCATTGTTATTTATCATGAGAGAGGAACAGTACAGCAGTAATTGAGTCACTCACGCCCCTGGTCAAAACAATGACTGCCTTGTATTTCCTGCACAATGTTTAGACGAGGGTTATAGATGGAGGTGAAGAGACGAAACATTGAGGGAACCTTTTGGAACCCACAAGAACTACCACGTGTAGGTCTCGCGGCCTCTTGTAGCTTCTTTATTTTCTTATGTTCTTATGTTCTTATGTTTTGTGGTGTTGCAGGTCGCCCAAGAAGACCAGAAGACCTTCACGGACCTGGTCAGAATGTTGGTGGGTCACTGCGCCTCGGACGTGGAGAAGGTGAGGACCATCTTCCGCTGGATCACCGTCAAGAACCTCAACTCCATCACCTTCGACGACTCTGCACACGGAGACACCCCGATGGGACTGCTGCGAGGCATTAAGTACGGCACCGAGTCCTACCACGTCCTCTTCAAGCGGTTGTGCAGGTGAGAGGCGTACAGGTATATGGGTTCCCAGGTAAACAAGCATCAGGGTTGTTAGGCTACCATCTGGCCTGCGTGCGATGTAATCAAACCTGTTACGTTTCCGTCATTTTTCAGTTTACTTTTTGAAATTCCCGTATAGTTATGTTTAGTTTTGAGTGATTTAATGAATTATTAGTCCATCATACATTATCAGTGAGGCAAAGTAACACGGGTCTAGGAACTACTACGTGTAGGTTTCGCGGCCTCTTGTAGCTTCCTTATATTCTTATGTTTTTATGTTCTTATGTCCATGAATCACAAAACACAGCAGGACGCGTCATGCCCGCTTGCCTCTACTATCTCTACTAACGCCTCCCTGTCCACAGCTACGCGGGGCTGCATTGTGTGGTGATCAAGGGGTACAGCAAGTCCGCCGGGTACCAGCCGGGCGTCAGGTTCGAGGACAACAGGTTCCGCAACTCGTGGAACGCCGTGTACGTGGCGGGGGCGTGGCGCTTCGTGCAGTGCAACTGGGGCGCCCGTCACCTGGTCAACGCCAAGGAGGTGCCCAAGCCGGGAGGCAAGAGCAAGAGCGAAAGCCTGAGGTGAGTCCCCGGAGAGAGCTTACAGAGAGATTACAGGAACTACCCTGCGTAGGTCTTGCGGCCTTTTGTAGCTTCTTTATTTTCATATTTATGTTCTTATGTGGAGCTGTCACGACACGACCCAAAATACTTAAGACACTAGATGTTCTTAGCTTCTTGTTGTCCCTGTTGCGTCCCTTCCTAGCATCTGTTTCTTCTTGATGCGTCGTGGCTCCTCCAGCACTGTTGACATTCCCTCTTATAACTCATTGTTTGCTGTGACTTCATCTATTTCTTTACTTTTTTTCCAAGTTATAGTTCATTGTTTTCTGTGACTTCAATGTCTGTACTTTTTTTCCAAGTACGTATATCCACAACTCCCTCCTTGGCCATCTCATGTATTCAGCGGCTACAGTCTAGTCTTGGCCGAGTATGAATCCCCGTGTTCAGTGTGCACCCCTCCCTCACCCTGGCTAATGACTGCTTGGCACTGCTCCTCCTGACATTGTCCTGTGGTAGGAAGGTATTCTCGCCGCACGTTAAGTTAGCGAAAGTGGGGCCCCTTCACTCCCCCGTTCCGAACGCACGGGATTGGCTGAGGTGTTGGGTGTTGGGTGAGAATGCCTTACTCCAGTTCCGCCCTAAAACCCCAACACCCAACACCTCAGCCAATCCCGTGCGTTCGGAAAGAGGGAGTGAAGGGCCCAATTTTCGCTAACTTAACGTGCGGCGAGTATAGTTAGGTACAAATCGCATGGATCCACTCAGCTTACCGTGCTTCAGACACTGCCGGGACACACTCGTAAGGCTATGGATCACAAGTATAGGTGTCACGCCTGTTGAGGAGTTCAGAGGCAAGCAGACAAACCACTTATGTCTCTCGTCCATATCAGACCATGTTTATGTTGCTTGTACGCGAATGTGTTGCTCCCTTGACATGGTGTTCAGTCGATGGCAGATCAAAGCAACTCGTGTTATTTCAACTTGTTTTTGCTATTAATTAAGTAACAAATGGAGGAACATCGTTAAATTTTCCCCGTCAATATCGTCTTCTTTGTTATTTCAACTACTTTTTGCAATTAAGTAACAGTAATAGAGGGACAGCATTTCCCCGTCAATGATGTCTTTTTTTGCTATTTTAACTTGTTTCTGGTATTAAGTAATAAATGGAGGGACATCTTACATCCATCTACGGGTACTCCGTAGTGTAGTGGTTAGCACGCTCGGCTCACAACCGAGAAGTCCCGGGTTCGATCCCCGGGCGGAGCGAAGATAGATGGTGGTCTTTCTTAAAACCCGAGCCCCTGTCCACCCAGCAGTGAATGGGTACCGGGTGTTAGCCGGGGGTTTGTGACCCCCCTCCCGGGGTGGTGGCTTCGGCCAACACTAAGCTGCAGCGGTAGATCACTATGGCTCTGAGGAATTATCCTCTATACAAACAAACAAACAAACAAACATCATTTCCCCCTCAATGTTGTCTTCTTTTGTTATTTTAACTTGTATTTGCATTTAAGTAACAAATGGAGGGACATCATAACATTTTTTCCCTGTCAATGTGATCTTATTTTGGCACTAAGTCGACCGAGAAACATGTTCGTGGAGTATTACTTAGTTGCTTAAGGTCGTGTAGCTCGTGGTGGTATTTGGGACTGTGTACTGTGGCTTCTTCGCCCCCCCCCCCACCACCACCACTGGAAGCACCCCGTCACCACCTCTAACTCACCACCACTAACTCTGATTTCTTACATAACAGGGAGTCAGGCCGTGCAGGAAGCAGGAGCAATAACCTAAGGTCTGTAACCATCCGTTCGTCTCCTGCTTAAGTCTTCCTTTCCTCCTTCTTATCACTTTACTTTCTTCTCTCTCTCTCTCTCTCTCTCTCTCTCTCTCTCTCTCTCTTCTCTCTCTCTCCTCTCTCTCTCTCTCTCTCTCTCTCTCTCTCTCTCTCTCTCTCTCTCTCTCTCTCTCTCTCTCTCTCTCTCTCTCTCTCTCTCTCTCTCTCTCTCTCTCTCTCTCTTCTCTCTCTCTCTTCCTTCTCTCTCTCTCTCTCTCTTTCTCGCTCTCTTTTTCTCTCTCTCTCTCTCTCTTTCTCTCTCTCTCTCTCTTCTCTTCTCTCTCTCTCTCTCTCTCTTATATTTTGTTTCGATTATTCAAATTAAATATTTCCCTTATTTAGCTTTTCTTTGCAAAATTTCTATTCTCAGTTTGAATTTAGCTTTCCTCATTATTTATGTTCTTTTCTTCCATTCTTAGCTAATTTCTTTCCTTTTTTTCTTTACATTGTTCCTCAGTTTCCTATTCCTTTTTTTTTTTATATTTTGATTGCTTTTTCACTGCTTTTCTGTTTTCTTTCTGCTCTTTCTGCTTTTTAAGGAAAAACAGAGACTAATGGGGTGTTGGCGTTATACCAAGAGGCTAACATAATTGGTGGCAGCGGTGGGATGGGAGAAAAAGAGACCTAAAATGTCATTGCACCATGGTAAAAGTATGCTGCATCATGCTAGATAAATACATGACATATAGGCTCTATATCAATTAGACACATAGGTTCTACCTACCTATAACGCCAACAGAGGTAAAATGTAAAAAAAACCCACTGATTTAGGGAATAAGGAGAAAGTATTAACGAATGTTGAGGAGGAGAATAACAGAACATGACACCTTATCTTTGCCTTATCTTTGCCTTATCTTTGCCTTATCTCTGCAGGTACGAAAGGAAATACAGAGACTAATGCGGTAAAATGTAAAAAAAAAAAAAACGTTGATTTAGGGAATAAGGAGAGAGTATGGAGGAATGTTGAGCAAAATAGCAGAGCATGACGCCTTATCTTTGCCTTATCTCTACAGGTACGAGTATGACGACCACTACTTCCTGACGGACCCCAAGGAGTTCATCTACGAGTTCTTCCCGCTGCAGTCTGAGTGGCAGCTGCTCAAGGCGCCCATCAGTCTGCATGAGTTCGAGGAGCTGCCCTTCGTACGCTCCCTCTTCTTCCGCTACGGCCTCTACTTCCCCGACGAGCACACCAAGGCCGTCATGTACACAGACTCCACAGGTAAGCTCCAGTACACACACACACACACACACACACACACACACACACACAACACACATTTTGACTTTACCACGAGACCCTCATGATTGGTAAACACTTTCAAGGGAAACATATAATAAAACAATGACTGCTAAACATGTGACGAAGTCGGAGCGTATAGGGAAAATATCATGTTAATTAAAACGAAAACTTATAATGTGAGGAATAGCCAAAGAAACAAACGAGGAAATCGATACGAACGATAACAAACGAGGAATCAAGAAGCAGCCTTGGGGTTCAGAGCATCACTGGAACAAAAAGGAAGGATTGTGTTGTTCTGGCCACGTGGAGAATAGGGTGAGAATGACAGAAATGAGAGAGTTGAACGCCGGGAAGGAACAAGAAAGCACATCATCTGACAGACAAGTTATCATTATTTGCCCGAGAAGCTCACGAGACAAAGCTGTTCCGTTTACACATAGACATCTGTAGCTGGTGTAGATGCGTTGCCTGGATGGATCAAAGTTATACCTAGGATTAATATGAGGAACAGCATTGAATCGTAAGCTCTGGCTCTTACAACAAGGAGAGTGATGGTCAGGGTTTTTTTTCTTCTTTTTTACGTTGGAGCCTATAGCGTCTGTAGGCTTTTTTTTTGGGGGGGGGTTATTCTTTTAGGTCTTTTTTTTATGAGGTCGTAGTCGCAAAGAGCATTGACAACCTGAGGACTAACTGTATTGTTTCCCTAAGGCGCCGCGACCATCAGGATCGGGATGCCCAGCCACATGCAGTCTTCCCTCATCTTCCACTACAACCTCAAACTCTACGACTCCGACAAGGACCAGTACGATTCTGTCTCCCTCAAACGCTTTGTCATGCAGGTAAGTCTCCGAAAATGAAAACTCTGGTCTTGTAGGTTCTTGACAGATTCATGAAATATAAATAGCTTTGTTATGAATTTACTGGTGCTTTGATTTCTTCTTTAAGTATTTGTATGGACAAGAAGAGGTATAGTTGAAGTTTGGTAGTTACAACGAGACGTGGATTGAGGTATTAACATGATCTACCACGTGTAGGTCTCACGGCCTCTTGTAGCTTCCTTATGTTCTTATGTTCTTCTTATGTATGACTGTTCTTTACGGTGTGTGATGGCGTGTTTCTGTGATGGATTGTAGCTTCCAAATGTTCTTCTGTTCTTATGAGTGTTCCTTGTGCCGCAGTCTGTGGTGGGCCAGCTGGTGGCGTTCCGGGTGCACGCGCCATGCTCAGGGGCCCTCCTCCTCGACATCTTCGCCAACGCAGTCACGCCCAGGGAATACCTCACCGGGGAGCCCATGAAGTTCAAGAGTGTGTGTAAATTCAAGATCGTGTGTGAGGACCTGCAGACGGTGATGGTCCCGCTGCCGGACTGCGCCTCAGGGGAATGGGGTCCCGCCAAGGCCATGCGTCTCTTCGGCCTGGAGCCCGTCACCCACCAGGACGCTTTGGTGTTTGCCGGCCGAGACGTGGAGCTACAATTCCGCATGACCCGACCACTCACTGACTTCATGGCGACGCTGCACAAGAATGGCTCTGAGGAGAAGCGCCTCAGTAAGTACGTGAGTCATCGCGTGCACGACGACACTGTGACCTTCACGCTGAGCTTCCCCGAGGAGGGTCAGTACGGCATGGATATCTACACACGCGAGGTGGGCGGCATAGACACCCCAAGCCCCACCGAGAAACACCTCCTGACCCACTGTTGCAAGTACCTCGTTAACTCTTCAAAACGAAA
>JACEEZ010001676.1:1002500-1027500 GCA_016584305.1 Chionoecetes opilio
GTTAATAGGCTTTTTCTGTATATGTCAACAGTTGTTCATTACACAAAGGGCTTAAAAGTGGATAAGTTAAGGCAGTAAGTGTTCAGAAAATGATGAACGACTCTTTTCAAATAACTCTGTGAAATAACTCTGTAACCTTTTCTATTTCTTATCGTTAATCTCTCCTATTTATTCAGTCTTCATCGCGAATCACTTAAAAACAAACAGAAGTGACCTAGTAGTATCGTATCGTAGTAGTAGTATCGCCTACACCTCCTTCATATATTATAATTATTCATTCATAATTATTCATATTTATTCATATAATCATTCATATTTATATATCATATAATAATTCATAATTATGCATATTCATAATTAGACGAAATACGAAAAAACTCATTAAGCAGAGCAAGAAAAATTTGAGTACGTATTGCCGAAATGAGCAAATCAAACCCTAAAGAATTCTACAGCTATGTTAAAAGGAAAAAAGTAATGACGTCAACCATAGGACCGTTGGAAATGGAAAATGGCGAACACACAGAAAATGAAGTATCTATGGCGGATACTCTAAATAACTTTTTTGCATCAGTCTTCACAGTGGAAAACACGCAAAATCAACCCATCCCGAAAACCCAGAACAAAAGGTACTTGCCTCAGCTCATTAACCTTTCAGGAATATGACATTTTGCTCGCGATAAATAATATGAAAATAAACAAAGCTCCTGGTCCTGACAAAATTTCGCCACGCATATTAAAAGAAGCAAAGAACGAAATAGTAAAACCACTTTCCATCTTATTTAATAAGTCTTTACTCACCGGAAATGTACCGTGCGAATGGAAACTAGCAAATGTCACACCCATATTTAAAAAAGGAAGCAAGTCGCAGCCCGGAAACTATCGTCCAATCAGTTTAACACCAGTTGCTGGAAAATTAATGGACCATATAAGAACAATCGNGGGGTTTTTTTTGGGGGGGGGGTTTGGGGCCGTGTTCCACCCCCCCCCCTTACCGGGGAAATGGTTAAGGGGGGGGCCTCCCCCATGCACAGGTGAGGGAGGGGGGATTTCGTGGGGGTTTGTGTGTTATATTTATCATGAAAGGCGGGTTGTGTTGATTATTGAGGGTGGCTGTTGTTGTGTATGTTTGTTGTGTGGTGTGTGTGTGTTGTTGTTGTGTGTGTGTGGTGTGGTGTGTGCGTGTTTTAACTCAGGGGTTTTTAGTTTCCATTTTTTTTGCTCCCCTACCTTGTTTTTTTTTTTCTATTCGTGTAGGTATTTTTTTTTTTTAAGTCTCGGGCTCTTGATATAATGCATTTTTTTCACACACCCCCACACACACACAAAAAACACAAACCACACACAACACCCCCACCACACACACACCCCACCAAAAACCCAAACACACACACACCACACACACACACACACCCCCACACACACACACACCACCCACACACACCACACCCCACACACAACACACACCCAACCCCACACACACAACAACACACCACACCCCCCCACCCACACACCCACAAACACACACACCCACACACACACACACACCACACACACACACACACACACACACACACACACACACACACAACACAAAACACACACCCACACACACCCCACCACACCACCAAAACACACACCCCACACACACACCACACCCCCACCACACACCCACACCCACACACACACAACAACACACACACACACACACACACACAACACACCACACACACCACACCACACACACACACCCCCACACACCACACACACACCACACCCACACCACACCCCACCCACACACACACACACACAACACAAACCACACACACACAACACACACACACACCAACACACACCACACCACACACACCACACACACCCACACACACACACCCCACACACACACACACACACAACACACCCACACACACACACACCACACAACACACACACACACAAACACCCCACACACCACACCCCACACCCACACCCCAAACCCACACCACACACACCCCAAAACACCCCAACACACACACACACACACACACACACACACCACACACCCTGTGGTTCCTGTGGAATGTTTCGGGCAACTTTTGATGCCCGTGGCCACGCTGATCCCCCCGCCAAAAATAAAACCCGTCGCTCGCCCTTTTCGCCATCTGTCTATGATGCTGTTGCTGGCGCGCGAGGTGGTAATGGGGCAGTTTTGGGTTTGATCGGGTATTGTCCGTAAAACTTGTCTAGTTTTTTTTTTCTTAAAACTTTTAAAGGTTATTTCCGTTGGTCCGCAGGTGTCTGGGCAGTGCTTGAAAGGTGGGCCCTCTTATACGAAAGCTTTTTTCTTTGACTCTTACTTTTTTAAACTTGCTCTGGGGTATACCCTTTTCAATATGGAGAGAAACCCCGTCGGGGGTGATTGCTAGACCGACTTCAAGTTATTTACAGATTTCCCGGTCAATATTTTGTAGATTATAATATAGCGTCCTTTCCTACCCCTTTCTGTGATAAATTCGATTTCCGTATTTTTTTCCCATAGTCCAAATGTCGGACGTCAAATTTCCCTATGGGTGAAAGATCGTTGTACTGCTTAAAGTGCTGCTTCTCCCTTGCTCCCATGGACTCCACCTACAAAAATACCCCAACAACGGTATCAGATGACTTGTATATGTCAGCTGGGAACCTTTTCAGTGTCCGGGAAAAGTGCAAGGATCCACCCGCCTGGTTCGTGCCTTTTTCCCACATTTTGTATATGTTGGAAAAATTTTTCCGTCACAGTGAGGGTAATTCCCTGGGTCCTTATTCCCCCTTGGGTGTCTATAGTAACCGCCCGGGTGCTGCACACGTTGTGCTTTTGTAGTTATTCCCCCTGAACTTAATGATATGCTCAATTTGTTTCTTAAAGGAAATTTTTAATTTTGCTCGCCAGAGTAAAGTGATGCCAGATCGTTTGTAGTTGTTGGGCTCAATCTAAAGAAACCCCTTCAGTACCCGGGTGTCATCACAAAAAAAGCTACAGACTTGAAAAGACTGTCTGTTTATGTCGGAGTGGTTCAAAAATAGAAAGGGCCCAAAGGACCGACCCCTGTGGCACCCCCTGTTACCACTGTTGACGGGAACCTGCCCCGCCACCGCTAAAAACACTGCTCCCTGTCAAAGAACGAGTGCAGCCACACCCCGGGTTTTCCCATAATCCCCTTTTGTCGTATTTGTGTAGTAAAAATGCCGGGGTCTACCTTGTCAAGCTTTTGCAAAATCAAATAGACCCTAAACTTTTTTTATATTCAGCTTTTCAAAAAATTGGGTTTTCATATGGGCAGCTTGGGGAGGGGCTGAACCCCAACGCAAAAGCCATGTTGGTCTTGGTTCATTTTGTTTTTTTGTTCGAGATTTTGACCATGTTTTTAAAACTATTATTCTCCCAAGATTTTTAAAAATGTGGAGTTAGGCAACGGGGTCGATAATTTTTTTGCTTCTGTCTTCGACCCCCTTGTGGTTTTGGTGTGTTGTTGGCATTTTTTAAATTCTTTGGATTTTCCCGGATTCTAATAAAGTTCTATAAAAGAAGCAAGGAACGCCAGCTCTTTAGCAACGTTTAAGGAGCACAAAAAGGGAATGGTCGGGTCCCTGCCGAGTTAGTTAAACTCTTAATTGCCCCTTCTTGATTCTCTGTTTAAAATTATGTCCGTCTTTTTGATGTGCAGTCGTCCTTGGCGAAAAAATCCTAGGGGTTTTTATTTTTTTTTCACGGGTTGCTGAGACACTTTTTTTACTGGGCAGTAGTTTTTTTCAAAACTCCTGGGTTCTTTATGTTCTCCGTCTGATCAGTCTGGGGGCCAAAACTCCCTTTATTACTGCTTTTTGCGGCATACTTGTGGGATTTGGGGTTGATTTTAAAACATGCCACAGCTTTATTTCTTTCCGTCTCTTCAATTTAACTGATCTTTTAAGTTTTTCCTTTTATAATGGTATTTTGTTTTTTATTTGGTTGTATTTCCTGTTTTGGGGTTTTTTGATTTTTTTTTTAGTTTTGTTCTTTTCGCATCAGAACTTTTCGGTCCCCTTGGGATGTTACCCTTAAGGAGGGGGCTTTTTGCGATTCCTCAACGGGACAATTTTCCTGATATTTCCAACATTTCGTCGTCGTAGTCGTATTTTACCTCAGAGTCGCAGTCTTTTTATGATGAGTCCCATTTTACTTCACCAAGGGCTTCCTTAAAAATTTCCCCAGACTGCCTCGCTGTGAAAATTTTTAAATTTGGCTGAAAATTTGGGGCTTGTTGTGCTGCCTGGGAAATTCTAGTTGCATTTTGTAGATCGCTGGTCGTCAGGTTATGATTTTAGATTAGGATTAGTTTTGTTTCAGTAATATTTTTTAGGGTTTTTTGTTTTTCTCACAATGTCCGTATGTTTGTCACCTCTGTGGGAGTGTTGTGACTTGTTGTAAACGAAATCCCCCCGCAAAGTTCAAGCAGCTTTGCTGAGTCCGCGTCCCCCCCTCCCTTACACTCTCCACTCCCAGTTTAGCGGGAAGTTTTTGATCACCATGAGCATAATGGTAGGCAGGGGGGGTGGGAGTGAGTTTTTTCTTCTTAATCTTTGTTTGTTGGTCATTAATTTTTTTGTTGGGGGACGCTGGTGGGCCCTTATATATTTATATATACCCAATCAGGTCTTTTTAAGTATGTACCAGGGATTCTGTGACAAGTTTGATTCTGTGGAGAACTTGTGTCCAAACTGCAAAGTGGGCATCCACGTAGGTGATGAACCGCCTTTTTTTTTTTTTTTTTTGGGCTGTCCGTTCTATAGGTACAAAATTTGGTATTTTATTTCAGCTTCTCTATTTCTTCTGTTAGGTTGTTTCTGTTAGGGAGATTATACGGCTTTTCCGTTTTTTCTTTCTGTGATTAAATTTTTTTTTGCCCCTAAATTTTTATGGTAAAGGCCCAATATTTAAGTGATTATTTTTTTAAAGGCTGTCGGATTGCTGCCACCTGTTGTTCTGGTACCTGTACGTTTCGTGGGGCCCCCACTGCCCCGCACTGCTTTTAGCATTTTCAGTATATGTTGCTGTACTTGTTGCTTTTTGTTTGCTCAAAAAAAAAAGACGTGTAGTACTTTTTTTGTTTTTTCATCTGGTGTGGGGGTCCCTTTCCATGCTTGTGTGGATTAGGGGGTTTATGGGGGATGGGTTTACCAAGCGGGTAGTTTTTTTGGGGGGGGCTGGGCCCGTTCCTTGTTTTTGTTCGGGAGTTTTGATGGTCTAGGGGGGGTAGCGGGGAGGCCCTTTAAAAGTATCTTTTACTTCCATTTCAAAAACCCCCCCTTTCTTTTTGACCCATAGCATATTGGGGATGAGAAGACGCAACCTTCCTTTTTTACCCCTCTTTTCTGGTTACAGCCGTTTTACATATATCTAGTGCACATCTGGGTTCATTTGGACAATCCGGCCCCTTGTCCCTATTTACACTTGTTGTTTTTTTTAAAGTACAAACCCTTTTCTTTCCGTTGGTCGCTAGCCTGGTTTCCATTTCCCGCGGTAGTTTTTGGGGGTTGCCTTGTTTGCCAGTAAGTTTTTTGTATTTTATTTTTTGGGGATGGTTCGTTGGGCCCATTACTTTCTTTTTTTCCTCACCATTTTATTTTCGTTTTTCAAGTTCGTTTATTTCATCAACGTCGCTTACAACTTTACAGCACCTTCCGCTCCAAAAGTGTTGTTTTTTTTACTTCCCCCTCCTTCTCCAATTGCGTCCCTCGCAAACGCCGTCCAAACTTCGCCCACTGTTTTCTTGGGGACATTCTTCACAAATGTACTGCACCCTTTTATTAAAAAGTTCACTATGGCGTAAGCAGGGGGTTTGAGCAGTCCGCATGAATAAATTTTTACATTTCTGGCCCCTTTAAAAACCCCCAGTAAACTTTTTTTGTTGCAAAATTTCACGTAAGTATCCGGGGGGCGGTTTTTCCCTTGTGTACTTAATTAAAATACCACCTCCGATAATTATCACAGTAAAGCAAAGATTCACAGCTCGAAGTTGTAAAAACCGGGGCGCGCTCTGGGACGTCCCACCCTAAACTGGGTTTGGTATCAACACACCCCACACACACACAACACCCCCCCACCACACCACACACAACACACACCACACACCACACACACCACCCACACACCCACACACACACACACAACACAACACCACAACCCACACACACACCACCACCACACACAAACCACAACACACACACCCCACCAAAACACACCACCCCACCCCACAAACACACCCACACCAAAACAACACCACACACCACACACACCACACACAAACACACACCCACACACACACACACACACACACACACACACACACCCCCACACACACCACACCACCACACACACACCACACACACACACACACACCACACACACCACACCACCCCACCCACCCACACCCACCCACCCACCCACCACCCACCCACCCACCCACCACCACCCACCCACACACCACCACCCACCCACCCACCACACACCACCCACCCACCCACCCACCCAACCCACCCACCACCCACCCACCCACCCACACCACCCACCCACCCACCCACCCACCCACCACCCACCCACCCACCCACCCACCACACCCACACCACCCACCCACCCACCCACCCACCCAACCACCCACCCACCCACCCACCCACCCACACCACCCACCCACCACCACCCCACCCACCCACCCACCCACCACCCACCCACCACACCCACCCACCCACCCACCCACCCACCACCCACCCACCCACCCACCCACCCACCCACCCACCCCACCCACCCACCCACCCACACCCACCCACCCACCACACCCACACCACCCACCCACCCCACACCAACCCACCACCACCCACCACCCACCCACCCACACCACCCACCCACCCACCCACCCACCCACCCACCCACCCACCACCCACCCACCCACCCACACCCACCCACACAACCACCCACCCACCACACCCACCCACCACCACCCACCACCCACCCACCCACCCACCCACCCACACACACACACACACACACACACACACACACTTCATAGCTATCTGTGTGGATGTGTTTTTCCGTGTGTGTGAATAATATAGTCGCCTCTAATCTGATGACTTTGTGGATTTCATGCTTCATCATATGAGAAATTATACTTCAAAATGAGGTTTTATGATTATTGCTGTATAGGTTATGTGATTTGATAGGGATGCACATTATTATTGTTGGTATTATTATTATTATTGTTATTATTGTCATTATTATTAGTAGTATTGACATTATTTTTTTTTTATTATTATTATTGTTATTGTTATTTTTTTCTTCAAATACACACACACACACACACACACACACACACACCACACACACACACACACACACACACACACACACACACACACACACACACACACATACATACACAAGATCACAACATTCCCTATCTTGGGGTAGGCTGGAAATGTAATTAGCTTCACCCTTCCATAATTATTGCTCTCCCGTTCCTCTCCCTCTGTGTGTGTGTAGTAATGTGTTGTGATGGTGATAATATTGTGTTATGTACCCTGGTATTTATTGTTGGTGTGATGGTGATGATAGTGCTGGTGACATTTAGTATTGTGTTGAGATAGTGATTATATTTTTTTACATTTGTGCCTATAGGCAGGTTCACTTGAGGGCTGTGATGGTTGGCCCTCGCCCGTGGTGGCGCAGGCAGGATTTTTATAGTGACGCCTGTGATTAGAGGCTCATGCCGCCCCCCTGTGTCCTCCGATGCACTCGCAATCGAAGGTAGAGTTAATGGGCAGGGCATGTGGGTGTTCTTAGGCCACTCGACGGTGCACAAAGATCTTAGGTGGATATTCGCCCTCATCGGGGACCGAACTCGGGTCACCGAGCATGCCACTCGCCGACGCTAACCACTCTGCTACCGTCTCCCCTATAATATTATATTATTATTATCTACAAAAAAATAAGCGAAAGTGTGTGTGTGTGTATGTCCGCGCTAGGTTCCGCCCCAAGTGCCCCAATCCCATCATATGGCACAGTTTTGGAACCAGCTCGACCAGGGGAAGGTTTTAAGCTCACTTATGAGATGATCCGATTTTTTTTTTTTTTTTTTAGCAGCCTATTAGTGAGAATGTGAAAAAAAGTGGGTTGCGAGAATTGAGGAAACCTTTATGTAGGGTGATGGGTGAAATGGGTGGGGTGATATGGGTGGGGTGGATGGGTAATGGGTGTGGGGTGATGGGTGAGTGAATGGGGGGGGTGATGTGTGATGGATGAGGGAATAGATGGGGGGTGATGGGTAATGGGTGAGTGAATGGGTGTGTGGTGATGGGTAATGGGTGAGTGAATGGGTTGGGGGTGATGTAAATGGGTTGGCGTTAATACATACATTTCTACATCCATGCTTTCAGGAAAGCTAGAAGGGGCTATCTGGAGAGTCTGTGTTTGGTGGGCCATCGGCCCACCAAACACAGGTGGTGGGCCGAAGGCCCACCACAGGTCCTCCGCAGGAGCTAGCCAAAAAGTCCGCCCGGAGGGCGGCTTTGCGGCTAGTAATAAAATATAATTGGCTGCAAGTGGTGATATAAAGTATTTATGTGTGTGTGTGCGTGTGTGTTGTGTGTGTGGGTGTGAGTGTGGGTGTGGGTGTGTGTGGGTGTGTGTGTGTGTGTGTGTGTGTGTGGGTGTGGGTGTGGGTGTGTGTGAGTGTGTGTGTGGGTGTGGGTGTGGGTGTGTGTGTGTGTGTATGTGTGGGTGTGTGTGTTGTTATATTCTCCCGTTTTCTAAGTGTTAACCTTTTTTTTTGGTAGTAGTGTGACAATAACTGCAGCGAATGTACAGGAGAAGTAATCTTCTTTTATTGCATGTCATAAAACCTTCATCCCTGTCTGCTATATCCTCTTTTCTTTCTGTTATATTTTTACTTCCCCTCTTTCCTATCGTTTTTCTTTAATTCTTTGATTGCATTGTCCTCTTCCTCCTCACTCTATTTCCTTTATTCCCTCTTATTTCTGCTTCGTAATTATTTTTTTACTTTTTCCTCCTCATTCTATTTCCTTTATTCGCTCTTATTTCTACTTTGTAATTATTTTTCCTCCTTGTTCCTTTCCTCCTCATTTCCGTCTCTCCTCCTCATTTCCTTTATTCGTTATTATTCTGCTTCGTAATTGTTTTCTTTCTTTCATGTTTATTTTCCACTCCTCTTCGCCTACTTTCTCCATGACTCTAAATGTCCTTACTGTTCCTATGCCTGCCCTTGTATTTTCCATCTTTTCTTTACTATTTTCTCATTTTTCTCCTTTTACCTTCCTGTTTTCTTTCTATTGTTTTGAAATTTCCTCCTTTTCTCCTTTTTCTCCTTTTTTTAAACTTTTTCTTTTTCTGTTATTTAAGTCATCGGGTTTTTCCCCTCACTTTTCTTGTCTCCCTCTCCATAACTACATCCATTATACCCTAATCTTTAACTATAATTTCTATCTTTCTCAGCTATTTATAATCATAGCCTGGTTCTTTTTCCATCCTCTTGTGATATTCCTGTCCCTTCCGAACTAATTTTCAACCCTTTCCATCGTCTCATTCAATCCATTACGTGTCTCCTCCTCCTCCTCCTCCTCCTCCTCCTCCGGCTTTAACAAGTGTTGATAAAGAAAAAGATTTAGGCGTTATAATCTCGAAAGATCTAAAACCGAATAACCAAATTATAGAGGTAGTAAAAACTCCAAAAAAATGGTTGGCTTTATTGGACGAACTTTCAGTTTCAAATCTGAAAAAGTTATACTCACTCTTTTTAACTCGCTTGTTCGCCCCCATCTAGAATACTGTGTGCAGTTCTGGTCACCTTATTATAAAAAGGACATAGATAAACTAGAAAAAATACAGCGCAGAGTAACCAAAATGATACCTAGATTGCGAAATAAATCGTACGAAAATCGGCTCAAAGAACTTAACTTATTCCCACTAACAAAACGAAGGATAAGAGGTGACCTCATCGAAGTCTTTAAAATCTTCAATGGATTTACGAACGTAGTCCCAGAAAATCTTTTCACGCTAGACCGGTCAAGCTCAACTAGAAACAACGGATTTAAAATAAGCAGGAAACGGTTTGTAACGAACGAAGCAAAGTACTTCTTCACAAACCGTGTTGTAAACGTATGGAATGGGCTGCCGTCAGACGTAGTAAACTCAAATACAATAGAATCATTTAAAAATCGCCTCGATAAATATTTCATATAAAATCCCCGGTTGTCACTGTTTATCTCGGAATAAAAAATTTTTATCTCGCGGCCTCTGAAACTTACTCTCATTGCGTAAAATGATTGCGAGTCGCGTCTACACAACCCCTCCCACACGTCTCAGACAGCCCCGAGTAAACGGTCACTACTACAACTTTTGACCTGTGACGGGCTGTGGTTCAGTAAGGGCCCTGTCAGTTAGTGACCACCATCGGGATTTATATACCAAGGGTCACTGCTGCAGGGGGCATTGAAGTGCACGGCGTCCTACTTGGAAAGTGCACTACCGCAGTGGATTGAAACGGAGCTGGGGCCTGATTGACTGCTGCCTCCCAAGAAAGCGCCAGGCAAGGCTGCCGCACACCCCTGAACTTCCACACCTGAGCCTACACCAACACTACATTAGACCTCATAACACACACAGATAGCCCCGAGTTAACGGTTACCACTACTACTCTCGACCTGTGACGGGCTGTGGTTCAGTTAGGGTCCTGACAGTTAGTGACCACCATCGGGATTTAAGGTACCAGGGGTCACTGCTGTAGGAGGCATTGAAGTGTACGGCGTCCTACATGGAAAGTACACAATCCGCAGTGGATTGAACGGAGCTGGGGCCTGATTGACTGCTTGCTGCCTCCCAAGAAAGCGCCAGGCAAGGCTGCCGCACCACCCCTTGAACCTCCACACTGTGTTCACACCATTACAAAACACACATAACATGACCTATCTATCAAGCACTAAACCTACCCCCACAAACTAGTAGTAGTTAGCCATAGATTACAGCTTTCAACTTTCCTCACAAATTCCATGCAGTTTTTCTATATTGCATGGTATCACTTCTTTTCCGGCCAGCTTTGGCTGGAGGGATGGGTGGGTGGGGAGGAGCCTTCTACTTCCTATCCTTTCTCTCTTATTATCTAGTTAGTGTAGTGTAGTTAAAGCAAACAGTCTTGTAAGGACCTATCGGTCTGTTGCTGTTTGTGTTTCCTTTGTATTCCTTTGTATTCCTCCTAATGCACTGCGGTGAAAATGGTTCCGTATTGTGTTAGTGATGTAAATTCTTGGCTCGCTTAGTTGTGTCTTTGATGGTGTTTAGAGAAGGCGTAGGTGGTGGCGGTGGTGGTGGTGGTGGTGGTGGTTTTGGTGGTGGTGTGTGGTGGTGGTGGTGGTGGCGGCGGTGGTGGCGGCGGCGTAGGTGGTGGTGGTGGTGGTGGTGATGATGGTGGTGGTGATGGTGGTGATGATAGTGATGGTGGTAGTGGTGATGGTGGTGGTGGTGGTGATGATGGTGATGGTGGTGGTGGTGGTGATGGTGGTGGTGGTGGTGATGGTGGTGGTGGTGATGGTGGTAGTGGTGATGGTGATGGTGGTAGTGGTAGTGGTGGTGGTGATGGTGATGGTGGTGGTGGTGGTGGTGGTGGTGAAAGAAAAGATAATTGAATTGTTCTGTTATGTTGTTAAGTGGTGTTACAATTATAGGTAAAGCTTTGATGTGTGTGTTTGTTTAAGTGTGCTGTATGTGTGTGTGTTTGTTTAAGTGTGCTCTGTGTGTGTGTGTGTGTGTGTGTGTGTGTGTGTGTGTGTTTGCGTAAGCGGTAATGATAGCTTTGACATTGTTTAGATGGTTTGATCAATGGTAGAGGAGGCAATTGTAGTAATGGTAATGGTTATGGTGGTAGTGCTAGTGGTGGTGGTGGTGGTAGAGTAGTGGTGTGTGGTGGTGGTGGCGGTGGTGGCGGGAAAGTGAAGTTACCTTTTCTTTACCCATTCACACACCCCCCCCAAAAAAACTGAAAAATAAGATAGAACAAATTTGCCGCCCTGCCTTAAAAAATCGAAGAAAGGGAAAACAGAAACTCGCATTTGTATTTTTTATATTTTTTAGTATTGCCGGAATGAGGTTGAGGCACGGCAGGTCCTCCTAGAACACCCGAATGATGACGTCTTTCCCCTTAGCGTGTGTGGGTAAGGAAGGGAAGGGCGGGATGGGTAATGGAGGAAGGGAGGAGTGAAAGGGAAAGGGAGGAGGGAAGGGAAGAAGGAAGGGATGAAGAGAGGTGAAGGTAAGGAAGAAAGGAGGGGGAAGGTAAGGAAGGAAGGAGGGGAAGGGAAGGGATGAAGGAAGGAAGGGAGGGGAAGCGAAGGAAGGAGGGGAAGGTGAGGAAGGAGGGAGGGGAAGGGAAGGAGTGGAAGCGAAGGAAGGAGGGGAAGCGAAGGAAGGAGGGGAAGCGAAGGAAGGAGGGGAAGCGAAGGAAGGAGGGGAAGCGAAGGAAGGAGGGGAAGCGAAGGAAGGAGGGGAAGCGAAGGAAGGAGGGGAAGAAAGGAGGAAGGGTAAGGAAGGAAAGGTTCGTCCTAACATAAGAATGTATTTACCGCAGTGTCGAAACCCACGAAACCAAAAATAGATAACAAATCTAAATTAAAAGATGGAAAGCAAAAATAAATTGAATGGACAAATAGATAAAAACATATAATATAAAAAATAAGTCAAATTTGTATATAAAATTGTTTCGAATAGGTTAAGGAAAAAGAAGAAGTAATTGATGTTATTTGGGATATAAAAGTAAAAAAAAAAAATTGGAATAGAAATGTTCCTCCTAAATTGAAAAGAAAAATAGTGGTAAAGATTATGTGATCTACAAACTATATTAATAATTTTCTTGCAAGATGATTCGAGGATTTTCTTCGTTGTTGTTTACCTTGAGAGGATTACCTTGAGAGGAGGAGGAGGAGGAGGAGGAGGAGGAGGAGGAGGAAAGGAAAGATGCGAAAAAATTGATAGTGAAAGGAAAAGTGAAAGAAAAGATGAAGGTATATAATGAGGAAGAATCAAAGAGTATGAAAAGATGAAGAAGGAGGATAACATGGAGGAGGAAGAGAAGGTAAAAAAAAAGGATAATGACGTTATTGAGTTACGAGAAGAAGAAAAAAATGAATGAAGATATTAGAAGGCAAGATGGAATGTAGGAGAATGATGTACAGACGGAAGAAGATATGACAAGAAATGGTAGAGAGAGAACAGGAATAAGATGGAACAGGAAGAGGAGGAGGAGGAAAGATTGATGGGGAACTGAAACTAAAGAATGTGTGCATGTCATTGGAGAGAGAGAGAGAGAGAGAGAGAGAGAGAGAGAGAGAGAGAGAGAGAGAGAGAGAGAGAGAGAGAGAGAGAGAGAGAGAGAGAGAGAGAGAGAGAGAGAGAGAGAGAGAGAGAGAGAGAGAGAGAGAGAGAGAGAGAGAGAGAGAGAGAGAGAGAACTAAACTGTGGCTCTTAGACTGTTTTTAACTTTTCGTCACATTTAAGTCTCAAGACGTATTTCATAAGTTAAAAAGCGAGAGGTAGGAGCGAGGATTTAAAGGGCACAAGGCAGGTGTTATGATTAAGAGAGTGGCACCAGAGTGGCTTTTGGCTGTGAGGGGGGCGGGAAGGGGGAAAAAAGAAGAGGAGGAGGAGGAATTTTGATTCATGTGACAATACTACTGATTGTGTGTGAATTGTGAACTCTCTACAGTATATTGTTTATGTTAAAAGATAAAGCGTAAAAAAAGGTTGGTCACTTTCTACTCCCATCATCACTCTTATGTCACTCTTCAGTAATATTTTTTGTGTGTCCTCTCTTCATCTCATCGTTGTTTCTCGTTTTACCTTAACTTTTATGTCCACTTCACTATTAGGGGAGAGCGGGGCAGGTTGCATCGAGGGTAGGTTGCATCATTGCCTCTAACTCGCATTAACTTTTTTATTATTATTATTATTATTGTAGTTGTAGTAGTAATAGTTTATAGTATTAGTATTAGTAGTATTAAGACGATGTACGTGTGATAACATGCGAGTTAGAGGCAATGATGCAACCTACCCTCGATGCAACCTGCCCCGCTCTCCCCTACATCCACACCTTCCCTCATAATCCTTCCTCCCTCACTTCCCTCCCTCCTCATAGTCCTTCCTCCCTCACTTCCCTCCCTCACAACCACTTCCTTCCCCTCATCAGTCTCATGTCACTTGCCTTTCCTCACTCTCCCTTTCCCTCTAATCGGCCGTCATTTTGTCATGTCTCTCTGCTCCTCTCTTTCAATTTCCCTGACTTAACTTTACTTTCTTCCTCCTTTCCATCTCTCTTTCCATCTCTTTGTACTTTATGGTGTCCTCTTTGTATTTAATGTTCCCCTCTCTCTTTGCCACCTCACTCACTCCCCTTTCTCTCTTTGCCACCTCACTCACTCCCCTTTCTCTCTTTGCCACCTTACTCACTCCCCTTTCTCTTTTTGCCACCTCACTCACTCCCTTTCCCCTCTTTGCACCCTTCACTCACTCCCCTTTCTCTCTTTGCCACCTCACTCACTCCCCTTTCTCTCTTTGCCACCTCACTCACTCCCCTTTCTCTCTTTGCCACCTCACTCACTCCCCTTTCTCTCTTCGCCACCTCACTCACTCCCCTTTCTCTCTGCCTGTCTGTCTCTCCTCCGTCAAAGCAATGATATTCTCAAAGACTACATTTTTCTCTAATTATAGGGGACTGGTTCTTGGTTAAAGGCAGAAAACAAGAATGTAAGTAAAAGTCCGTTAATGGCAGTCCCTGTATCATACGTATTGTACAATCTAGATAATGAAAGATGCAAATGGGGTTTTAAATCTATATGAATATTAAAAGTAAATATTTCCTTAGAAAAAATGCACTCGGGTATAAATTGATGCATTTTTTTTTATTTGTGATGATCCTTTTCGTGTATTTGATATTATTGGTTGTTACGAGCGAGACAGTGAGTTGTCTAGAGGAATGAGTAGCGAGACTGAAACGCCCGAAACCATAACAAAAAGGTGATGGAAAGAAGTAGATAACAATAACAATTTAAATTCAAATAAATCACTTGTAGCAAGGAGTAAGATGATCTTGCTTTTGAAGCACAAACAAGATACAAAGAAAATGCTATTAACTAAAATGACCATATGTACATCCAAAAGATAATTCCCCAGAGAAAAACACAAAAAAAAATACAAAAGATAAATTTTCACCCCCGGGGAAAAAGCAAATAATAATAATTAGTTACTTAGTGAGTCCCCCCGTTGCAAATGTTGCGGGTTTACTTATTAAAAGGCAAAAGAAGGGTGTTACTGCATGTTCCTCGAGAAGTAGAAACGCTTCAGCATATCAATACTTAACAAAAAAAACGGTTTATAATGCCCTCGTAGTTGCCTGGGGCTGCTTCCTAGCTTTGAGTCGAAACAAACCGGCGAGACCCCCGGATATTCCGTGCCTTCCTTCGTGTTGTTGGGAAGGGAGTTAGTGGTACTCCAGGCAGTGTGTGTGGGTGTGTGGTGGTGGTGTGTGTGTGTGTGGGGTTTTTGTGTGTGTGTGTGTGTGTGTGTGTGTGTGTGTGTGGTGTGTGTGGGGTCACCGGATGGATAAGCGAAGCTTATGATCCCCCCCCCCAAGAGACGCCACTGGAAAAGGGGAGTCGTAGGATTGAACGGGCAAGGTGAGCCTCTAGGTGCGAGAGAGAGCGTCTGCAATGTGTGTCGGTGCCCTTATGGGGTGATGGCAGGTTGAAAAGGGTTGGGGAAGAGGACCACGGAAAGGCTTTGATTGGAAAATTTGGCGCGATTTGGAAGGACGGGGGTTGTGATCGTGAATTTTTAAAGGATCTTGATTTGGCTGGAAAAACCTGAAATTTTTGTACCGCTGAGACGTTTCCAGGAGTTCTTTCCGAGGGGTCTGTACCGCTTTTGGGGGATGTTGAACTTGCGGGAGTGGTAGGGGCCAAAGGGGTGAAAAATGCCCTCCACCTCTTGTAAGAACAGCTCCTAAAGGCGGTGTCGCTGGCATCTGTTTGCAGAGAAAAGGGTTTTTGGCGAAGTCGGGGCGAAAGCACGGACCCTGGGAGGGGAATTTTTAAAAGTTGGTTAAAAGGCGCTTGGCAGCGTCCGTCCATTTAGGTCACAGCCCCCTAGTGAGCCGGGGAGGGGACGGTGCGGCCGCGAGTTGGACAGAATCTCCGGGTAGAAACCTCCCCATACCCGAAACGCCGTAGGGCCTTCCGAGTAGTGGGGGCAGGGTCTCCAAGATGGCGGAGTTTTGCCTTTTTGGGGTCTACTTGGCCTTGCCCCACCTCGTTCCCCGGGTATGTCCCGTGGCTCGGCTGAAGGGGGTTTTTTGCCAGTTGATGGTCATTGTCCCCCTGCAGCCTGTCAACACTTCCCGGATTTTTTAAAAAAGGTCTGCCCCAATGCTCTGAAAAATATCAGAATGTCTCTGTATACAGAAACCCACCAGATCCTGTAATAGTATCCATTGCCCTTTGGGAAAGGTAGAAGGGGCTTTTCCTCATCCCAAAGCATGACTCTGTTTTGGGAAAAAGAAAAAAGGGGGTGTGATGGAGGCGATATTTTTTGGGGGCCTTTTCCGTAAGGGTTTTGGTATTTCCCTTCTAAGTAAATTTTTTTGTTATAAAATTAGTCTGTCCAACCTTGTCGATGAGATCATCTATTCTTGGTAGAGGGTAGGCGTCCCAAACGCACGCTTTTACTCTGGGGGTAGTCCTCAGGGGCCATTGTCATCCTCCTTGGGGACGAAAGACATGGTGCCCGCCCAGGGGAGCTGGCTGGGAATACCAGTCCCTGCTGGAGTAGATAACCACCTCTTGCCTCATCTGGCCCTTTCCCCGAGGAGATTCGGTGGGGTGGTTGACAAAAAGAGGAGAGGTTCCGGGGAAAAGGCTCGCCCTTGGGAGGTCATGTTACATAATTTAGATGATCGCCAAGGACATTTTTATGGTTTAGCATAATGGGGGTTTTTAGTCTCTCCTTGAGGGAAGATAGGTGGTTAGGTAATCTCTGAATTCCCAAGTTGGTTGATTTTTTTTCACAATCTGTACCTGTTAAAAGGGGTGGTGGTTTTTTCAGTACAAAAAGGTGAAAAACTGGCATTGTATTTGAATCGGGTATTTTTTTTGTATCGGTGAAAGGGGTTTGGTTTACTTTTATTTTTCAGTAGATTAATGTGAATTAGCTGAGTGCTTTTTACGGCGGTCGGGGTTTTATGATTGTTTTTGTCACTGGCCTTTTTTACTGATGTTATAAGGCCATGGTATTAGCTTGTAAAGGAACCAAAGACGGGAATGAAAGAAAGGACTTGGTCCCCTTCTTGAAGTTCTTACTTTACTTTACTATCAAGTGTTTTTTCATTACCCCTTGGTTTTGTTTGAGTTTGCTTCGAGCAAATGAGGGGTTTGGTCAAAGTATTTTTAATTTTCTAAATGTATTGATAAATATGACAATTTTCGGGTAGTGTTGTTTTTTCAATTGTCTTTGATTACCTTAATGGCCCCTAACCTTACGACCAAACAATACTAAAAGGGGAGAAACCCAAGGGTCGTTGGGTGTCCCCCGTTTTGCAAATAGACGAAAGGTAAGGCTTCGTCCCTTCTTGGTCCTTGTCATAAAAAACTTGCGGAAAATCCCTTTAAGGGTCTGGTGACATCTCCCCCAAAGCCCTTTGATTGAGGAGGGGTATGCCGTAGATAAGTCTGTGTGATTCCAAGCTCTCCCCAAACTGCTGAAAAAGAGACCGTCGTAAAATTTGTGCCGCGGTCCTTTAAATTTCCCCTAGGTATGCCAAAGGGGTAGTAAAACAGTTGAGTGGTTTTGACAAAATTGTTTTGGCTGTAATTTTTTTAAGTGGGAAACCTCGGGTATGGGTGGTTGGACACATAATAGTAGGATGTATTGGTTCCCTCTCCTATTTTTGGGGCAAGGGGGCCAACATGTCATGTGATCTTTTGAAAAGGTTCCTCAGGCACTTGGATGGGTTTGGGTGGGTACTGGGGAAATTTTTTTGGGTTGGGTTTTTTTCCCCAAAATCTGGCAAGTGTGCATGAATTATCTTGGTTATTTTTTTTTTTACCCGGGCCATAAAACCTTGAGTATTTTTCAAATTTTCTTAATTTCCATTGACCGGCTTGTTCTCCATGACGTCTCCATGTTTGGGCTCTCTAATTTTTATTGGCAATAAAATTTTTGTGAACTTCACCCAAGTCATCATCAAAAGTTTTGCAGTTTGAATACCCCTCAAAAGAACTTTGTCCGGTAATAGAAAAAGGGGGAAATTTGAGTGATCTGACTTTAGGAAGGTTCTGGCATGGTCCCGAGACGAGTACATCGTCTCGTTGAGCCCAGAAGTAGTTGTTCAAGAATCCCTTCCCAAAGATTACGTTAGGCGTATGAGGGGGGTAGTTGAAAAGGGTTTGGGGTATTTGGCAGTTGCTTCGGACTGTGCAGGGGAAAACGGCACATTTTAAAAAAAATTTTTGGCGCTCCTTTTCCCTGTGGCTGGGGGGTTTAGGGGAATGGGGGTTTTATTGTGACAAGGGGTGGAATGACAAACTCCCCAGCCAGATCGGCTAACAGGAAGTTTGTATGAGGGGGTAAAGACTTTCCTCACTGAAGCAAAAGGTTTACTACTCCCTTAACAACGGACAATCAAAAGGACAAAACCCCAGCCAGAGGGACGGGGAAAAATCTGGTGAAAAAACCTTGAGGGACACCTTCTCCCCCTTAACTTCCCTTCTATCCTGGAATCAATTTTAAGGGATTAGGCAGAAAAGTACCCGAAATCTGGAGAGGCCTCCCGATCGTCAGGGGGGTCCTTTTAAAGGGTTTTGAAAAGGATCAGTAACAAAAGGAGGGGAATTATTTTGACCGGAAGGTTTAGAAAGTGATTTTGTTTACACCTGGGTGGAAAAGTTCTTTATTTTATGGCCCGTTTTTTCTTCAGAAATAGCAGAAAACCCCTTTGGGTTGGAACCCCTATCTACGACTTTCCATCCTTTTCATAACTTGCACCTGAATTTACTGGGCTGAGCCTTCTTCTCTCCCGAGGGTACAGGCGATGTACTAAGGAAAAGACATCTGCTATTTTAGCACTTTGAGTAGGTTTGTCTCTCCTTGTCTGAATGTGCAACATGTTGGTAGGATATTTTCGTTTAAATTCCCCCAGGCTACGAGATTTACCAGTCGTCCCTAAGTGGGACTGATGCAAATTAGCCAGTTTTTTAAAAGGGTTGAATTTCTCTGAGGAATTCTAGGTAAATTTGACCATATTTTTTTTTCTGTTGCGGAAGTTTTGTCGGTATCTTTCGTGGTACCGCTAAGTGTAAATATAGCATCCCCTTTAACTACATCTAATCGGGGTTTTCCTGCACACTGTCTAAACAGAAAAGCCTTTCCTTAAGTTTTGGGTTACAACCAGGTCCAATCCTCTTTTTAGGTACCGAAAATGCGTGGCAGAGGATTTGAACTCTCTAAAAAAAGGGGTTCAGGTCGTAAAAACAGAGAAATGAGGAAAGACAAATTTTTGTTAAATTTTAATTTATTTGGAGTTTTGGGGGCGTGACCTTTATTCTCAATTGAGGGCTTTTAACTGATTTTTCTCTATCATGTTCTTTTTTTTGTTTTTCACGCTCTTGTTTTGTAACGGTATTTTGCGTTCAAACTTTTTTCTTTTTTTCAAAAGCTCTTTTTTTTTCCTATCATGTTCTTTTTCTCTCTTTTATAGTCTAACTTCATTTGTAATCCTGCATTTTCACTTTCTCCACTTCTGGGAAGTACTGGTCTGAAAAACCCCTAGAAGTGGGGGTTTCTGACGAGGGTCAGTTATTTGGGTTTTTCCCCTAGATGAGTTTATAGTGTCTTAAGTTTCCTTTTTAGTATCATGAGTGAACTGGATGCCAAGTTAGCGGGAAATACTTGAGATAAACTTTAGTAAATTTGCGCTTTTTTAAATTCTTCACAGAGGGATTACCGGGGCAAACTCTTCCGCATCAAAAAACCCCCCTGATTAAAGTTAAAACAAATTAAAAACCACAAAAGGTTTTGAAAGAGATGCCAAAGGGGGTATTTCAGGAAATCACTCGAGCTTTTTAAATGAAATACCTGACAGAGTTTGATAGGGGGTACCCTGAGATGTACCCTTCGAAGGTATAACGAGCCATGGAAGTACCAAGAAAGCAGTAACCCACAATACCCACAAGATCTGGTAATACTCAAATGTTTGAGTTTTGACTGGTCAATTTTAATCGAGTGGTTAACTAGATTTGGAAAATCGCTGGGTTTTTTGAAAAAGATGGGCAGTATAGCTTAGCGGGGGGGAAGTGTCCTACTTGGAAAAATATCAAACAACAATAAGGTATTTAACAGTGTGCGAACTGGAAATGCCTCTACACCAGGGCCCTTCGTTAGTGATTTTTTTAAAGGCAAGCTATCCACACCTCAACATTAGCACAGGGTAAGTAATAACCCACCACATAGACACGGAACTCAAACAACAAAAAAAAACCTGGGTGAAACACAGAAAAAAATTTAATATCACTGAATGAGATTTAAAAAAATAAAAAAACCCTAAGGTTTTTACTTCCCGGGCAGGCCCCCCAAATTTTCAGCGGACGTGGTTGTTAGAGGAAAAGTACGAGACTGAAAAGCCCCCAAAACCCTAAAAAAAGGTATGGAAAGAAATAGATAACAATAACAATTTAATAAAAATCAAATAAATCACCTTGTAGCAAGGAGTAAAATGCTTGCTTTTTAAACCAAAAAGAGATGACTAAAGAAAATGCTTATATAATAAAATGACCCAAAATGTACATAACACAAGAAATTAACCCTAGGAAAAACACAAAAAGAAAACTAAATGAATTTTTCCCCCCAGGGATAAAGCTAATAATAATTTGTATTGACTTTTGAGTAGATCCCCGGTTCTAATGTTGACTGGTTGGGGCTTACTTAAAAGGGACAAGAAAGGTGTTATGCTATGTTCCCCGAGAGAGTAGTAACGCTTTTAGCTATTACAGTGACTGACTACCCAAAAAAAACGGGTTTATAAATGCCCTCGTTTTGCCTGGGGGTTTCTTCACTGCTTTGAGTCGAAAAAAACCGGCGAGATCCCGGGGTAGTTCCCGGGGCCTTTCCCTTTGTGTTGTTGAGGAGGGTAGTTAGTGGTACTCCCGGCAGTGGTGTGGGTGTGGGTGTGGTTGTGGTGGTGTGTGTGTGTGTGTGGGGTTTGTGTGTGTATGTGTGGTGTGTGTGTTGTGTGTGTGTGTGTGGTCCACCGGATGAGGGTAAGGCAAGCTTAGATATTGGTATATAGGTAATAAAAAAAAATTAATAAAAAACTTGTAGAGATAAAAAAAAAATAACATTCCAATTTTCCGCTGATGAGTGTTTTTCAATTGAAGGTTAAGATTAATCGACGGTGAAAAATTGGGGAAAATTTTCATTTCTATACTGCAAAAAAGTTTTTGGGAATTTTTAAAAGACCAACTAGCATCACATATCCGGGGAAAAAACTCGCTGCCGTATACTACAAAACTACATCACAATCCGGGGAAATACTCGTCCCTATCACAAATCTAGCATCACAATCCCGGGGAAAAACTCACTGCCCTTACTACAAAACTGCATCACTATCCGGGGAAATACTCGCTGCCCATACTACAAAACTAGCATCACATATCCCGGGGAAAAACTCGCTGCCGTATACTACAAATTTGCACACAAAATTCCGGGAAATACTCGCTGGGCCCGCCCTTGGGCCGTATACACAAATCTACATCACATATCCGGGGGGAAAACTCCCTCCGTATACTCCCAAAACTACATCACTATCCGGGAAAAAAACTCGCTTTTTTGGGCCCTTGGGGCCCCCCGGGTTTTTAAATACCCCCCAAAAAAAATCTAGCATCACATATCCGGGGGAAAAACTCGCTGGGCCCTATACTACCAATAAATCCTTTGGCCAAATCAAACCCTAAAACCGGGCCCGGGGAAATTTTAAAATCCCAAATGNGCTAAGTTGACTGGTTGGTACTTACTTAAAGGCACAAGAATGGTGTTACTGCTATGTTCCTCGAGAGAGTAGTAACGCTTCAGCTATATACAGATGACTGACTAACAAAAGAAAACGAGGTTTATAAATGCCCTCGTATTTGCCTGGGGCTGCTTCACTCAGCTTTGAGTCGAAACAAACCGGCGAGATCCCGGAGTAGTTCCGGTGCCTTCCTTCGTGTTGATTGAGGAAGGGTAGTTAGTGGTACTCCAGGCAGTGTGTGTGTGCGTGTGTGTGTGTGTGTGTGTGTGTGTGTGTGTGTGTGTGTGTGTGTGTGTATGTGTGTGTGTGTGTGTGTGTGTGTGTGTGTGTGTGTGTCACACAGGATGAGGATAAGGCGAAGCTTATGATATTGGTATATAGGTAATAAAAAAATTAAATAAAAATCTTGTAGAGATAAAAAAGAAATAACATTCCAATTTTCGCTGATGTATGTAGTTTACAATTGAAGGTTAAGATTAATCGTACGGTGAATAATTGGGGAAAATATATTTCTATACCTGCAAGAAAGTTTTGGTAATTTAACAGACTACAAATCTAGCATCACATATCCGGGGAAATACTCGCTGCCGTATACTACAAATCTAGCATCACACATCCGGGGAAATACTCGCTGCCGTATACTACAAATCTAGCATCACATATCCGGGGAAATACTCACTGCCGTATACTACAAATCTAGCATCACATATCCGGGGAAATACTCGCTGCCGTATACTACAAATCTAGCATCACATATCCGGGGAAATACTCGCTGCCGTATACTACAAATCTAGCATCACATATCCGGGGAAATACTCGCTGCCGTATACTACAAATCTAGCATCACATATCCGGGGAAATACTCGCTGCCGTATACTACAAATCTAGCATCACATTTCCGGGGAAATACTCGCTGCCGTATACTACAAATCTAGCATCACATATCCGGGGAAATACTCGCTGCCGTATACTACAAATCTAGCATCACATATCCGGGGAAATACTCACTGCCGTATACTACAAATCTAGCATCACATATCCGGGGAAATACTCGCTGCCGAATACTACAAATCTAGCATCACATATCCGGGGAAATACTCGCTGCCGTATACTACAAATCTAGCATCACATATCCGGGGAAATACTCGCTGCCGAATACTACAAATCTAGCATCACATATCCGGGGAAATACTCGCTGCCGTATACGCGCAAGTAATTCTAAATCTCGCGGGGCAAAATGCACTAAAAATTCAACACCTTATTTGAAACAATGAGATATTTTTACCCCGGATAAGTGAGAGTATAGGCGTGCATGGCGTGGCCTCCTCGTCCGGTATTGGTGTTTATTATTATCATTGTTATTATCTCATCCGTTATAAGAGCTCAATACACGCCATTCTGAAGACTGTGTCATGTCGGATGTTTGTGTTGATGGCAGCGATTGTAAGGAGCAAGCGTGGAAAGAAAAAGTTGCCAAATCAAATATTTCATCCGAGATTCTCCAATGGCTAAGTGACTAATGACTACAATGACTAATTACTACACTTAAAATGTCATGTTAGGCAGCGTAAATGAATATCATATCCAAGATTTCGTCTTTAATTGAGCTGACATCCTTTGAAATCAGAAACAAGAGACTTTGGACTTCATTTTCATCCACAACAGTTGTCATGAATATCTGAATAATTTTTACTTTACTTACTTGCTTTACTTAATCTAAAAAAAAAAGTGAAAAGGGTGATGATATTGATATGAAGATCCTCAGCTTCTTCTTTCCTTCAGTGCCTCATCAAGAATTAGTTAAATATTTTTCCCCAGCCTGAAACCCCCCGCCTTACCTGACCCTTATCACCCTCCCCACCCTCCCACCCTTCCCTCTGTCATTAGAATTCCATACCCTCTCCAGCTAAAAAAAAAAAAAAACACACAACAACAACAACAACGTATCACTTCATTGTCATCGCGTCCCTCCCCTTTTACCCTTACCCATTTAATCCCTCCTCCCCCTCCCATGCCCACCTTGCCCCCCTCCCCCTGTCACTCCCCGTCACCCCTCCCGTCACAAACCTGCCAAGCGTGACGGGTGTTCTTTTTCTACAGGTTTTTAGATCAGCGTCACATTTTCCCTTCACGCTCATTAAGGTCTGTCGCTTAATTAATTCGCCTGAGATTGTTTTTTCAACGTTTCTCCTTCATTTTTTCCACCCTGCTGTCTTGTTATTAGCTCAAGGGTGTCTGTCTGTCTGGCTGGATGGCTGGCTGGATGGATGGATGGATGGATGGCTATCTGTCTGTCTCTGTCTGGCTGGCTGGCTGGCTGGCTGGCTGGCTGGCTGACTGGCTGTCTGTCTGTCTGTCTGTCTGTCTGGCTGGCTGGCTGGTTGGTTGGCTGGCTGGCTGGCTGGCTGGCTGGCTGGCTGGCTGGCTGGCTGGCTGTCTGTCTGTCTGTCTGTCTGGCTCTGTCTGTCTGTCTGGCTGGCTGGTTGGTTGGCTGGCTGGCTGTCTGACTGGCTGGCTGGCTGGCTGGCTGGCTGGCTGGCTGGCTGGCTGGCTGGCTGGCTGTCTGTCTGTCTGTCTGTCTGTCTGTCTGTCTGGCTCTGTCTCCTGTCAGTCTCGTGTCTGTCTTGGTGTCTTATCCTCAGCACGTCTTGTCAGTTTAATAAGTTTTTTTTTTTCATCATAATATTCAGCGGGGTTTAATTAAGGTAACTATAATAAAATTTACTTTTTTTTCTATTGGCATTAGCTGTGTACATTAATCAATCACTTGTATGTTTTTATCTAGCAATTTGTTGTTTCATGACTTTATTCACTTATTACTTTATCACAATATTCAGCGGCTTTAATTAAGGTAACTATGAGAAATTAACAATTTTGTT
>JACEEZ010001682.1:0-14156 GCA_016584305.1 Chionoecetes opilio
TATATCCGGTTAGGAAAAAAAAGTTTCTTCAAAATTAATTTTTTTTAACCCTTCCCTAAACCACCCTCCTCCCCCCACACACACAACACAAAGGGGCTCATTCTTACCCATAAAACACCTTACACTCCTAATTTCCCCCACTCCCCTTTTTTCCCCCTTTTTTTTTTTTTTTCCCCCCCCCCCTCAATTACAGGACAATGCAAATGGGGTGGCAGGGGGGTTTTTTGGAAGGGTAAATTTTCCGGAAGGGGCCCAAATTTGGAAAAAGGGGTTTTGGGGGGGGGGGATTTTTTTGTAAAAATTGGTTTATTTGGGGGAAAAGTGGTTTGGTTTTTTTTTGGGGGGTTTTTTCATGGTGAAAGGGGATTAAAGTTTGGGAATTGGGGGTTTATGGTTTTGTTTTTTGGTTTTACCCCTTTGGGGAAAGGGGTTTTGGGTGGTGATGGGTTTGGTTTGGGGGTGGTGGGATAATTTTGGTGAAAAATTTTGGGGAAAGGGGGGTTGGTAAATTTTGTTTTGGTTTTTTAAAAAAGGGGTGGGAATTTTTCCTTTTTGGTGGGAAAATTTTGGAATAACTAGTTGGTAAGGGGAAATATTTTTTATTGGGGGTTTTAAAAATTTTTGTTTTTTTTTTTAAAAACCCCATCCAAAAACTAAAAACCCACCCGACACCTAAAAAAGGTTTAAATAAAAAATTATTGGGGTAAAAGGGAAAATTTTTAAGGGGCAAAATAAAATTTTTTAAAGTTTGAAAAAAAACCCCCAAAACCCTTGTTTGGCCAAAAAAATAAAAATTTAAAATAAGAAAATTATTTTAAAAAAAAGAAGTTTACCCAAATCAAATTTTTTAAAAGTTAAAAAAAAATTATTTTTTTAAAAAAAACTTTTAAAAATGACTTGGGGGAAAAAAAATAAATAATTTTCAAAAAAATTTTCAATCCCCTTTTTAGCCAATTTTTTTTTAGGAATGACTTAAAAAAAAAATAAAACCCACAAAATTAATCTCCTTTTGGGGCCAAAAAAAATTTTTTTTTTTTAAAATAGGGAAATTAAAGAAAAAACAAAAAAATTTTTTAAACCTTTGGGGAAAAAAAAAAAAAAAAAAAAAAAAAAAAAAAAAAAAAAAAAAAAAAAAAAAAAAAAAAAAAAAAAAAAAAAAAAGGGAAAAAAAAAAAAAAACCCCCAAAACCTTTCCCAAAAAACCCATTACGCCGGGAAAAATCGGGGGTTCAGGTCAGGCGAGTAGGGCCCATCCACTCCGCTTTGCGTCTTTTCAGCTGCGGGAAAAACCATGTTCCTCCTCATCAAGGATGGCGCTCCCCCACACTGTAATGTCCCATGGCCTGACTCCGTGAAAGTTTGGGGAGGTCTCGCCCCCGCGAACTGAAGTGGATTTGGGCCCCCTCACTCCTGAGTGAGATATATTTCTTTTCGATAAAGAATTTACCAAATGTAAAAATTAGCGTTGACTAAAAATAACCTCATAAATCGGAAAATTAACCCGATTGATGTTTTTTTTATTTTTTTAACGCAAATTTTTATGCTGATTCTAATTCCCTTTATCAGTAAGGGGAAATGGTCAAGGAAAGCTAATAAAATTGCGCTTCTTTTGATACCCTTCATGAAAAAAGTTGACTCGCAAGTTTTAAATGGCGAAGGGGTTAAAGTGAATTTTAATTTCATCATATTTTTTCATTGAATGGAAATTCTTTGCGTGTTTTACTTTTTTTTTATTTGAAATATTATAGAACAAACATTTACGAAGATTACAGTATTCATATTACTGAAAAAACCAGTCTATATGATCCGTATATATATATATATAATATATTATATATTTATATTTTAATATTAATTTTATATTATATATTTTAATATATATATATATTTATATAATATATTATTATATATTCATAATATAAAATATATATTATATTATATATATATATATATATATATATTATTATATATATATATATTATATATGACCCCGAGCGCCCTCCATTCAGGCCTTTTTCGAGGGGGCATTTTCCCCGTGCGCAGTCCAGGTTCGTGGTCTAGGCTGTAGGCTTGTTAATCTGCAATGTCTTTTTTACCCCGAAGTGATCGGGGCCATGACGAGGCGCCGTAAAGGCGAAGGGGGGGTGTTATTGTGGGGGGCGTCAGGGGTCCTTCAAACCTCACTTCGGTTTTTTATAACCCTGAACTCCGGAAGCTTTCGGGGCTTAATAACGCAGCATGATATTCGCTATGTCGTGAACAAGTCCTTTTGTTTTATCACTTATATGTACAAATAAAACGTATGTACATTTCTTTCTTTTTATAAATCAGAAGAAAAGTTAACCCCCGGGGGGTGGAGTGGAACTTATTATACCCCGCACGTATATTAATAAGAGATGTTACTCCCGCGAGGGTCTGGAAGCGTACTTATTCTCCCGGTGGGCTGCGATCCCCCGCTACCAATACCTAGCCACGTGTATATTCCCGGTGGCTAGAATAATCACAGCAGCGCCACCACAAATACACGTGTCACCTCTTGTGAGCGACGGGTGGACCGCCACAATTGGTGCTAATTTAAAGGACGGCGGCCAATGACCGGTCGCTCCAAATTAAGGTGCTAATTATTTAAGTTGCAAATGCTTGATAACCACTGGGAATGTTAATTTATATTATCCCAGTACTTATCATTTACTTAAATTACCTTAATTAATACCCATTACCATTATAATTATATATATACATCCCTACGCACCCCCTTTGATGAGTGGACAATACCTCCTTCACAAGGGGGGGGGGGAAACAAACCACCACTATGCCAATTATTGAGAGGGTGGTTGGTGGATAATTTCCACAACTGGGGGCCGGCGAAAACTGAAGTTCCGCTTCAAATCACATCACCCCAGGCCACATAGCGCCGGAACATTTGAATAATGGTTTCGGCACTTTGGTCCTTGGCTATATTGAAATTAACAGCCTTGATAGAGGTACAGTCTAAGACAAAAGTCTTGTCATGAATTTTGGTTAAGACATCTGGTAAATGGCCTAACCTTTCGGTGCTGTCTGCCGTATGTCATACGAACGGTTGGTAGTACTGTCATAAGTGCTTCGATCTCACCACAACTCATACGTCATAATAGTTCGTATCCTCACGAGTAATTGTTTTAGGATTCATTACCAGGAATGTTCAAAGCAGAAGTGCTGAGGTAATTATAAAGCAGTGATTGAACATGGGTTAGGTGAGCCAGTCTCAGGGGTTCGGCTGAGGCCCTCCGAAACACATTGCAATTTTGCTATTATTATTAACTCCCTCAGCTGTTGAGGCTCGCTTCGCACAAGCCCCCCCCCCCCCCCCCCCCTCCTTTTAACAATCCTGGATTCAGCCCTGTATTCCACTTTCTTTTAAGGACCTATATACGCCACTGCTTCTGAGTCCTTCCTTCCTTCATATTTTTATCCAAATATACTCTTGAATATTGAGGGAATTTTCTTAAATTCTTGCATAGTTTAAAAATGGATTTTGGTCTTATTATTATCCAAATATACTATTGAATTTTGAAGCAATATTTCTTGATTTTTTTATATTTGTTTATATATTTTTATTTCATTTTTACTCTTGCATGTGACTAGCTTTATCCATACTCCTGCCGGTGATGTATGTGCCTTCAATGGCCAAGGTGTAAAGATGAAATGCCTGGTGATCATTGCGGGGCCGAATATACTTCGCATTCTACATCGATTAATATGAAACCTCAACGCAGTAAATCTATTGAACCTTTGAAATACCCTTGGTTTGTTTTAGGACATTGTCTCATCGGCGACAGATATGAAGCTTTGAACCCTTATCTGAACAGTAGTTTAAGGGATTCAGGCTTGCCAACCACGAGCATGTAACTGCGTTAGGGTTTTCATAATGTTTCACGAGTTACATTTCATATTCGGACAAAACCGTGACATGACTTTTGTCTTAGACTGTACATGTGAATATGCAGACATATACTTGATTGGGGGGAGAGTTATCTCCTTTAATTAAAATATCCCCAGTATAGTCATCATCATTGACCTCAAATGGTTTAGGAGCTCTCTATCAGGGGAAGTTCAGGGGGACCTAGATAGGCGACTGTCTACCTTCAGATCTATTATATTTATTGAGAGATTTGAGGTAATATTTGACTGCCTGTCTACCATGATGTATCCAAAATTGAAAACTGATATCGGCTAATATTGTAGCCATTTCCGCCATGTAAGAGTTCCTATGATATTCTTTATACAACAATTTAATTTGGTATATGATACCAACAATTTAGTAAGATGATGGCGTTTGGGAATTAGTATGGGATGGCAGGTGGTATTGGAAGATCAGCTTTTCAAATTTCGTCCTCGACATCTAATTATGCCTCATGATCTAGGTACAGCCCTAATAATTTGGTCAATTTGTTCCTATGGGGGCTGGCTGAGGCCAAGAGCTGATATTCCTCAGGAAATACCTGCTTTTGTATTGTTATGACCCAAAACTTCAAAGGATCAGAGCTATCCCTTTTAATGGATTTGAAGACTAAATTAATAGTCTTGATTAGTTTTACTCAAAAAAGGAAAACCTTTCTATGTCTATCACAGGATCTGGGATCAATTCAGGTTCCCTTATTATACTACAGATATGTATGTCTGGCTGAGTGGAAACCTTTTAGGGTCAATATTACACTCTTTCAGCGAGGTAGGGCCTTTAAACCATAATCCTGTGTTTAATTTGAGGGTAGTATTTCCTCGCGACACATGATTATTAGGATTTTCATTAGTGGCGATATATTGATTATTAGCTGGAACATCACTTTCCTCTAATACTTCACTATTGGTGTGGGCAAGAAAGTGGTTCCAATTTTGGTAATTAATAGGGGTTTGTGCATGACTAGGAATACTCTCCTCTTGTTCGGCTTGGTGAGTATGTGGGATGGGTCCCATTATTACCTTACCACCCACCACTGGTGAACATTGAGACCTTATGTCTTTTGATGACCTTCCTTAAGTAACGCCCAAAATAATCAGCGCCTATTATTAATTGGAAAGGACCATAAACGTCCTCGAAGGTATTACTAATTAGTTTAACACCATTATCTCTCAGCATTTCAGCTGTGTCTTTTAGTCCATTAACATTTAAAACTAATACCAATATTATTAACTACAGCAGCTACCCTACATTTATATCTTCCTAATTGGACTAGGGGTTGAACTATGTCAAAGGTTTGAGGTTCTTTATTGGCAAGAAAACCTGATATGGCTAAGTTCACTTATTAATTATGGGTAGTTGTAATAATTCAATTATCTCCCTACTTATGAGGGATCTTTGTGCACCACTGTCAAACATCGTCTTTACAATGACTGAATGACCATTGTGGCTTACCTTCAACTCGGCATTTAGGAACAGCTGCTGAACTACTCTTATTAGTGACTGCCATTTTAACTACTGTAGGGTCTGAGTTATTATCACTGTTAGGACAAAGAGCGATGTTATGTATAGATTGTTTACATTTCCTACAAGTTCTTAAGTTTATAGGGCATGCATTGAAGCATGTTTACCACGGAGACAGGTTAGGCAATTACCAAGGGCTCATTACCTTCAACTCTCGTGTAACAATCTGAATAGATATTACATGTGGAGGGTGTATGTTCCCCCTCACATAAGACACAATTTATTATTCGTACTTCACTAGAAGTAGCCCCGGATTTAGGGATTGTATCTATTGGGAGGGAGGCGGTGGCCAAGTGGTTAGCGTCTTGGAGTGCTGAACTCAATGTCCCGAGTTCGAATCCTACCGGGGGCAACTCTTTCAAGAGCCTGGTAGAAAGCAGAAGGTCCCGAGTTCAATTTCTCACCAAGAAGCAACTGTCAAAGCCATCGTCGAGTGACCGAAGCAACCCACATGCAGCGTATACCTGTCTGCCGATTGCCGTGTGTGACGGTGGACTCTAGGGGCTGCATGCGCCTAACTTGGAGATCAAGACCATCATAGAAAATGAGATCTTCACCTGAGACCACAGGTGTCACTATAAAATATCCAACCTGCGCCACCAACGGGCGAGTTCGACCAGCATCAAGACTCTTCATATGCCTACAGGCGCTATAGGCTACAACGTAAAAAAAAAAAAAAAAAAAATTTCAGTAGGTCTTAGTGGTTTACTGGTAGGCTGAGAAGTTTGAATCTTAATTACAGGCTGTTTGATTTGCGTAAATTTAACAGGCGCAGGATAAATACCCACTAACGAGGGATCTTTAAACTCTAAGGGTGGCTGATATAGCTGATTACCCTCAAGTGTAACAATCTTGATCTCCCTGTGTGGGGATTCCTGGTCAATAGCTTGCAAAATTTGGGTTAAAGAAGCTTTAGCTGTTGATGGAATATGAGCACACTCCAGTAATCCCTCATATTCAATTACTTTATCGAGATATCTTTGACATTCGTATTCATAATGGGTCACAGAATGGTGAATCATCTCTTTATCCCCAGCTTGTCTTAATTGAACTTCATATAGGAAGTAAACCTCATATTTATTCCATTGCTCATTTAACAATGGTAGACCTGTCTTTAAATTAATATAATCAATAGGTATTGCCATAATTCACACTTATTATATATTCGGTCGGTTTATACAGTCCTCACACTTATTATATATTCGTGTGAGCATTGCTAATTTAGCCGATAATGAATGCTTAGTTAACTTCGCCATGATTTAGTTAATAACTAAGTCAAATAGAATATTAAATGCAAGATTAAGTCACTTAAATAATTGTTAGTTGATAATTAACTATTATATCAAGTGGTGGGAGTGCCTGCTCGGTCTGTCAAGACACGAAGCCGGGCGTATATAATTTCAACCACCACAACTTAAAATACGTAACCTCTGATGTTATCTACTACCTGGCGTTATGGTAGTTGACCGGCTGTGTCATTCCTGACGCCGCGAAAACCCCTCGCCTCCGCTATCATAACCACCTGTTGTGATAGGCTCATAATTACGCCTCACAACGACCACATCGAGTCACATGAACATCAATATTCCTCACTCGGGGCACCAGCTGTAGAAATTTATGCTACAAGCACATATTAATTTGAGGTCTTACCTATACAAAACCCATTGTCTATCTCATCCGACACAATACCCCAACTAGTCAACTAACTAGGATACTTATCGGTGGATAATAGGGTTAGAATTGGCTGTAGGCTTGATTAATACTGCAATGTCTTGTTATCCGAAGTGATCAGGCCTATGATCGAGGCCGCCCGTGAAGGGGGAAGGTGGAGGTGTTATTGTGGTGGGCGTCAAGTGGTCCTTCAAACCATCACGGTGCGGTGTTTATAATCACTGATACGTCCAGGAAGCTATTCAGGCTTAATAGACGCAGCACTGATATTCGCTATGTCGATGAGACAAGTCCTATTGTTTTATCACTTATATGTACAAAATGAACGTATGTACAGTTCTTCTCGTTATAATCAGAGAAGAGATGTTAATCCCGTAGGGGCTGGAGGGAACTTATATATACACGCACGTATATTTAATAAGAGATGTTACTCCCGCGAGGGTCTGGAAGCGTACTTATTCTCCGGTGGGCTGCGAGTCCCCCGCTACCAATACCTAGCCACGTGTATAATTCCCGGTGGCTAGAATAATCACAGCAGCGGCCACCACAAATACACGTGTCACCTCTTTGTGAGCGACGGGTGGACCGCCACAATTGGTGCTAATTTAAAGGACGGCGGCCAATGACCGGTCGCTCCAAATTAAGGTGCTAATTATTTAAGTTGCAAATACTTGATAACCACTGGGAATGTTAATTTAAAATTATCCCAGTACTTATCATTTACTTAAATTACCTTAATTAATACCCATTACCATTATAATTATATATATACATCCCTACGCACCCCCTTTGATGAGCGGACAATACCTCCTTCACAAGGGGAGGGGGGAAACAAACCACCACTATGCCAATTATTGAGAGGGTGGTTGGTGGATAATTTCCACAGTATGTATGTATGTATGTATGTATTTATGTATTTATGTATTTATGAAAATGTTATTATCTGTTACGGAGTGTCATTAAATGGAGTGGTGCGAAGTGGTGTTGTGGAATAGCTGATGAACAATGACAATTATGAAGTAGAAATAAAAAGAAATGGAGAACCCCCCACCCCAGACAAAACACACATAAACACACACACACCCCACACACACACACAACACACAGACACACAAACACACACAACACACACACACACACCACACACACACACACACACACACACAAACACACAACACACGCACACACACACAAACACCAACACACACACAACAGACACACACACACACAAACACACACACACACACACACACACACACACACACACACACACACCACACACACACACACACACACACACACACACAACAGAAACACATGACATAAAATACAAAGAAAAGAGAGACATGATAGAAACACAGAAAAACACAGATATGAATAGAGAAAATACAGGAAGAACAAAGGAACACATAAGACGCAGCACACACACACACTAAAGAGATGAGACACAGATAAACAAAGAGAAACACATGTGAGAGAAAAAATGAAATTGAAAGAGCAAATGTAAAGAGAGATGATGTGATGAGAAAGGCAAATGAAGAAGAAATGAAGATGAGCAACAAAGATGAAAGGGGGAAACAAAGGAAATCAAGTGGGGTAAAAAGAAAAGAAGGCGGAAAAAATGGTAGAAGGGAAAGGAAGGAAGAATAGACAGAAAAAATAGAAAAGGGGATGAGGATGAACTGAGAACAGAAAAGAAGAATTGGATAGATGAACTAGGTGTTTCAATGGTGTTAGCGTGTGTTTTGTGTGTGTGTGTGTGTGTGTGTGTGTGTGTGTGTGTTGTGTGTGTGTGTGTGTGTGTGTGTGTGTGTGTGGTGTGTGTGTAAGGGGGAGGTATGGGGATGTGTGTGTGTGTGGTGTGTGTGTAGGGGGGGGGCAGGGGATGTGTGTGTGTGTAGGGGAAGGTAGGGGGGTGTGGGTGGGGTGTGTGTGGTGGAGGGAGGGGGGAGGGGAATGTGTGTGTGTGTGTGTGTGTGTGTTGTTTTGTGTTTCGTAGGGGGAGGTATTGGGGATGTGTGTGTGTGTGTGTGTGTGTGTGTGTGTGTGTTGTGGGGGGTGCGGTTGCGGGGTGGGGTAAGGTATTTGGGATTTGTTTGATTGTGTGGTGTGTGTGTGTGTGTGTGTGGTGTGTGTGTGTTGTGTGTGTGGGTGTGAGGTGGTGTGTGTGGGTGTTTTTGGGAAACTCGGGTGTGAGAATTAGCCGCCCGAACAGAAGTGACCGCGCATTGGATTCCCTAACCAGAAAAGGAAAGACAAATAGTTATAGTGCAATGGGAGGGAAAAGGCGACCCGGTGTGAGTGTGGTGTGTGTGTGTGTGTGTGTGGTGTGTGTGTATGGGAACTCTGTAGTGTAGTGGTTAGCACGCTCGGTTACAACCGAGAAGGGCCGGGTTCGATCCCGGGGGAGCGAAAGATTTGATGGGTGTTCTTTCTTAATCCCTAGCCCCTGTCCACCCAACAGTGAATGGGTACCGGGTCCAGCCGGGGGTTTGTAACTCCCCCGGTGGTGGCTTCGGCCAACACTATATGCAGCAGCGGTAGATCACTATGGCTTCTGGAGGCATTATTGCTCTAAACAAAAAACCAAGGGAAAAAAAGAGTGTGTGTTGATGTGTGTATGTGTGTGCTTTGTGTGTGTGTGTGTTGTTACATGGGCAATCTTCTAAATTTTTGTGTGTGGTGATGGTACTAGTGATGAAAGTGGTAGGGTGATGGTGGGTGGTGTGGTGTTGGTTGTGATGTAGTGGTTGTAGCAAAGACTTCTGTTAGGTTGGTTAGGTTGGTTATAGGGGTGTCTTTGGTGGTAGTGATGAAAATAAATGTTGTACTTTATAGCGAAACTATTGATGTTTTAACTCCTATAGGACATTTACTGTAATTTCGTAGCATTACAGTCTGAATTTATGCTAATCGTAGTACATAACGACTGGATTATTCTACGCTCTAATGAGGATGTTATTGATGGCAGTGGTGGTAGTGGTGGTGGTGGTGAGTGGGTGATGGTGCGGTGTGGTGTGGTATTGATGTTGTGGTGGTGGTGGGTGGTGGTGGTGGTGATGGGTGGAGTGTGGCGGTGGTGGTGGTGGTGTTGTGTGGTGGTGGTGGTGGTGGTGGTGGTGGTGATGTGTGGTGTGGTGGGGGTGGTGGCGGTGTGGTGGTGTGGTGAGGTGGGGTGGTGGGTGGTGGTGGTGGTATGGTGGCGGTATGGTGGTGTGGTGAGGTGGTGAGTGGTGGTGGTGGTGGTGTGGTGGGGTGGTGGTGAGGGTGGTGGGGGTGATGATGGTGGTGGTGTGTGTGGGGGGTGGTGGGGTGGTGTGTGATGGTGTGATGATGGGGGGGTGGTGGTGGTGGGAGTGGTGATGATGGGGTGGTGGTGGGTGGTGGTGATGGGCGTCCTCGGGTGAAACGGAGACGGTGACAGGGACAAAAGCAGGTACCAAGAACCTTTCCCTTTTCCCTGATATATTACCACCACACACACACACACACACAAACACACACACACACAAAACACAACCCACACACCACACCACCCACACACCCCACCACACCACAACACACACACACACACAAAACACACACACACACCACACACCACACAACGCACCCCACCACACACACACACACACACACACACCACACACACCCACACACACACACACACACACACACACACACAATACACACACCACAACACCACACACACACACACACACACACACATAAACACCACACACCACACACACCACACACACACACACACACACACCCCACACACACACATACTAAACCACACAACAAACTTAACATAACGCCTAACTTCTGATCTTTTTATAATTTCTGTTTGGGGGCAAAGCAAACCTTGTTTTGTTCAATGCTTCAAAAACCCAATTTCTTCACCCAGCTACTCGATAAAACCTACCAGATAACTATCCCCTCTTCTTCAATGACACTCAACTGTCCCCTTTCTTCTACAATGAACATTTTTGGACTATCCTTTACTAAAATCTAAACTGGAAATCTCACATCTCATCTCTTGCTAAAACAGCTTCTAAGAAGTTAGGTGTCCTGTGGCATCTGCGTCCATTTTTTCTCCCTCCCAATTGCTTGCTCTTACGGGGGCCTTATCCCCCCAGGTATGGAGTATGTCTCACATGTTTGGGGAGGATCCACTCATAAGCTCTCCTAAACAGGGTGGAGTCAAAAGCTTTTCGTCTCATCACCTCCCCTCCTCTGACTGACTGTCTTCAATTTTTAATCACCGCCGCAATGTGCTTCTCTTGTTCTCTTCTACCGTTATTTTCATGCTCACTGCCTTCTGAACTTGCTAACTGCATGCCTCCCCCCCTCCCGGGGCCTCGCTGCACAAGCTTTCTACTCATTCTCATCCCTATTCTTTTCCATCTTCCTAATGCAAGAGTTAATCAGTATCTTTAACTCTTTCATCCCTTTCACTGGTAAATTCTGGAACTCACTTCCTGTTTTTTTTTTCCACCTTCCTATGACTTAAATTTTTCAAGAGAAGAGTAACAAGACCCCTCCCGAACTAAATTGGTTCCCCCCTCTTTTTTATTTTATTCTCTTACTGTCTTTTTTTAAAAGGGACTGGCAACTAAGCGGGCTTTGTGTTACCCATTTTTGTTTTTGCCCTTGGCCGTCCTTGTGATGTAATATAAAAAAGAATAAACACACCCCACACACACACAATAAAAAAACAAAAAACAAACTGTCACTTTTCCCTTTTTAACCTCACAACAAACTGCTACATAAAACACACACACACACACACACACACACACACACACCCCACACACACACACACACACACAAACCACACACACACAACACAACACACACACACCACACACACACACACACACAACACACACACACACACCCCCCCCACCACACACACACACAAAAACCACCCCAACACACACACACACACACACACACACACCACCAAAAAAAAAATAATTACCACACTTCAATATATATTTTTCACTCACGCAAAAAAAGCTTTGAAGTTTTTTTAAATTCGTGCATTTTCGTGTGATGGCTGGAATAAATGCCGAGGAATGTGTTATTTATTTCTGGCGTAATAGTCTAGTTGTGATATATGGGACGTTTTAAATTTGAGTGCCATCGTAGTGCCATCATAGTGCCATCATAGTGCTATCATAGTGCCATCATAGCGCCATTATCCTATATTTCCCCTGTTATTAGCTGTATTTTCTTTTGGGCACTTGTTATTCCTGTGTTGGGGTTTTTTAAGTGTCCTGCTTTATCGCTCTGTTTATTTTTTAATAAAAGTTGGTTTGGTGTGTGTGTGTGTGTGTGGTGTGTGGTGGTGTGTGTGTGTGTGGTGTGTGTGGTGGTGGTGGGGTGGTGGTGCGTGTGGTGGGTGTGGTGGTGTGCGTGTGTGTGTGGGCATTGGACTGTGCTTTTAACTGCTAATGAGGTTACTGATGGTTATAATGGGTAGTGGTGATGATGAGGGGAGGGGGTAGAGAGGGAAAGGAAGTGAGATGTGAGAAAAGGAAATGAGAAGAGCTGATGTTGATGTGATGATGGGATGTTGGGTGGTGATAAGTTGTAGAAAACAGTAATAATGATAATGATGGTAATGAGAAATTAAATTTAATCTTTGAAGTTAATATATATAAAATAGATACAAAATAAATATAATAGATAATGATGAAAAGAAATATTTTAATTCCTTAAAGCATGAAAACCCTCAAATCATTAAGAAAATTAATATTACAATTAAATTAAATATTAAATAATTATCATTATTTTTATGCATATTATTACACTCATCATGTAATATTCTCATTTTAACTTTCTACTAACTACTACTACTACTACGACTACTACTACTACTACTACTACTACTACTACTACTACTACTACACTACTCTACTACTACTACTACACTACTTTTACTACTAACTACTAAAATAAACTACTACTACTACTACTAATACTACTACACTACCCACTACTCACTACATACTACTACTTCCCCTTTTACTACTACTACTACACTACACTACTACTAACTCTACTACTACTACTACTACTACTACTACTACTACACTACTACTACTACTACTAACTCTACTACTCTACTACTACTACTTCTACTACTACTACTACTACTCTACTACTACTACTTCTACTACTACTACTTCTACATACTTAACTACACTACTACTACTACATACTCTTACTACTACTTACTACTACACACTACTACTACTATCTTCTACTTTCTACACTTAAATACTACTACTACTACTAACTATACTACTAACTACTTTTACACACATACTCTTACACCATTACTACTACTACAAACCTTAACCCTTTTTCCTTCTACTTATTACACCAAAACCCCCAACATTACCACCAATTACAAATCTACTACAACATCACCTCCCCACCACCATTGTAATTACCAAACGGGCGAATCATCCTTTTGCTAATTTCATCCGGTTTTTAGGCTGCAAAAGTGTTAGGAAATTTCCCGGTTTATAGGAAACATCGAGAATCAAACACGAGGGAAAAACACGTTGGGCTACTTAACACACACCACACACACACACACACACACCACCAACAAACACACACCCCAAAACACACACACAAACACACACACACCACACAGACCACAGAACACACACACTACACGACAAACACCACACACACCACAACACACCACACACACACACCACCCACACACAAACACAGACAACCAGACCAGACACACACAACACAACACAACAAAACACACACACACACACACAACCAACACACAACCCACACACCACACACACAGTCACAACACACACACACACACACAACACACCACACACACCACACCAAAGCACACAACACACAACACACCCCAAACAACCCCACACAAAACCAAAACAACACACCAAACCACAACACAGACCCCCCCAACACAACAAACACAACACAAACCAAACCCAAAAACAAACCACACAAACAC
>JACEEZ010001683.1:0-11369 GCA_016584305.1 Chionoecetes opilio
ACTTTTTTTGCGTAAAACAAGCCTTAATGGATAACGTAAACTACTCTAATTATTGTCGGATTGAGCTGAAATTCAACTGCAAGTAGTGTGTCAAAATCAACGGGTCTGTATAACAACGTTTTGCATAGAACAAGCCCTTAATGAGTAATTCACGTAATGAGTTAATTGGCTGGAACGTGGCTCGCTGTCACGTTTTAGCCGCAAGAACTGAGCCAAAAGCAAAGGGGCCAGAGGCTGGACGTCTATACTTTATCTATTTATATATTTTCCATTGTTTTTTTTATTTATTTCGAAATTATTATAATCAAGTATAGACGTCCAGTCTCTGGCCCCTTTGCTTGTGGCTCAGTTCTTGCGGCTGGAACGTGACAGCGAGCCACGTTCCAGCCAATTAACTCATTACGTGAATTACTCATTAAGGGCTTGTTCTATGCAAAACGTTTGTTATACAGACCCCCTTTGATTTTGACAGCACTACTTGCATGTTGAATTTCAGCTCAATCCGACAATAATTAGGAGTAGTTATACACTTTTTGGCGGAAACTTGGTTCCACGGGTCTTATGGTAAGCGACAGCGAACGAAGCTCGCTGTCAATAAATGTGTGTGTGTGTGTGTGTGTGTGTGTGTGTGTGTGTGTGTGTGTGTGTGTGTGTGTGTGTGTGTGTGTGTCTGTGTCTGTGTCTGTGTCTGTCTGTGTCTGTGTCTGTGTCTGTGTCTGTGTCTGTGTCTGTGTCTGTGTGTGTGAGAGAGAGAAAAAAAGTTATGTTTCCTTTCAGAATGAGTTCATAGCTATAGTTGTGATGATGTTCACCCTTAAACCACAACATCAACAACATAATAGAGATGATCTGATGAAAAAATATATATACAAGTGAGTGAAATTTTAGAAGAAATAAGAACAAAAATCTTAATAAGCATATTGTAGATAATATTATATAATAATATATATATATATATATATATATATATATATATATATATATATATATATATATAATATTATATATATATATATATATAATATATATATATATATATATATATATATATATTATATATATATAATATATTATATATATTATATATATATATATATATATATATATAATATATAATATATATATATATATATATATATATATATATATATAATATATATATATATATATATATATATATATATATATATATATATATACTAGCCGCAAAGCCGAACTCCGGGCGAACTTTTTGGCTAGCTCCTGCGGAGGGCTATTGGTGGGACTTAGGCCCACCAAACACACTCTCCAGATAGCCCCTTCTAGCTTTCCTGAAATCATGGATGTAGAAATGTATGTATTAACGCCAACCCATTCACATCACCCACAACCCATTCACATCACCCCCAACCCATTCAATTACCCATTACCCATCACCCCCACCCATTACCCATCACCCCCACACATTACCCATCACCACACACCCATTCACTCACCCATTACCCATCACCCCCCCCCCCTATTCCCTCACCCATCACCCATCACCTCCACCCATTCACTCACCCATTACCCATCACCCCCCACCTATTCCCTCACCCATCACCCATCACCCATCACCCCCACCCTTCACTCACCCATTACCCATCACCTTCCACCCATTCACTCACCCATTACCCATTATCACGCACCCATGCACTCACCCATTACCCATCACCCCCCCCTATTCCCTCATCCATCACCCATCACCCCCAACCCATCACCCCCCACCCATTCACTCACCCATCACCCCACACCCATTATCCATCACCCCACCCTTTCACACACCAATTACCCATCACCCTACATCAAGGTTTCGTCAATTCACGCAACCCACTTTTTTTTTCACAATTCTCGCAAATAGGCTACTGAAAAAAAAGATTAAAAAAAAGTTATCGGATCATCTCATAAGTGTGCTTAAAACCTTCCCCTGGTCAAGCCGGTTCAAAACTGTGCCATATGAGGGGATTCCGCCACGGGGGCAGAACCTATACCACACACACACACACACACACCACAACGACAGCAGACAGACAGTACACTTTCGCTTATATTATATAAGATTTATATATATATATATTATATATATATATATATATATTTATATATATATATATATATATATATATATATATATATATATATATATTATATATATATATATATGTATATATTATATATATATATATATTATATATATATATATATATCATATATATATATATATATATTATATATATATATATATATATATATATATATAGATATATATATATATAATATATATATATAATATATTAATATATATATATATTTATATGTATTTTTTCAGCGATCTATTAATATTCCTACCTATCTATCTATATATCTATTGACATATAGATAGATAGAGGGTAAAAAGTAGAGATGTAGATAGAAAGATAGATTGTAAGTTAATTAAGATAGTTGGATACCTATATAATATACTAGCCGCAAAGCCGCCCTCCGGGCGGACTTTTTGGCTAGCTCCTGCGGAGGGCTATTGCTGGGGCCTTTGGCCCACCAAACATGGACTCTCCAGATAGCCCCTTCTAACTTTCCTGAAATCATGGATGTAAAAATGTATGTATTCCCCCCACTCATTCACTCACACCATTACCCATCACCCCCCACCCATTCACTCACCATTACCATCACCCCCCACCCATTCACACACCCATTACCCATCACCCCCCCACCCATTCACTCACCCATTACCCATCACCACCACCCATTCACTCACCCATTACCCATCACCCCCCACCTATTCCCTCACCCATCACCCATCACCCCCAACCCATCACCCCCCCCCATTCACTCACCCATCAAAAACCACACCCATTACCCATCACCCCACCCATTCACTCACCCATTACCCAATCACCCCCCACTCATTCACATCACCCATTACCCATCACCACACACCCATTCACTCACCCGTTACCCATCACCCCCCACCTATTCCCTCACCCATCACCCATCACCCCCAACCAATCACCCCCCCCCATTCACTCACCCATCACCCCACACCCCATTACCACACCCCACCCATTCACTCACCCATTACCCATCACCCTACATCAAGGTTTCCTCAATTCTCGCACCCACTTTTATTTTCACAATTCTCGCTAATAGGCTGCTATTTTTTTTTTTTTTTTTAAAGTGATCGGATCATCTCATAAGTGGGCTTATGACCTTCCCCTGGTCAACCTGATTCCAAAAATGTGCCATATGAGGTGTTTGCGCCACGGGGGCGGAACCTATACCACAACACACAAAACACACAGACAGACAGACAGACAGACGACAGACACACTTTCGCTTAATATTATTATATATATATATATATATATATATATAATATATATATATATATATATATATATATATATATATATATATATATATATTCTATATATATATATATATATATATATATATACTAGCCGCAAAGCCGCCCTCCGGGCGGACTTTTTGGCTAGCTCCTGCGGAGGGCTATTGGTGGCACCACCTGTGTTTGGTGGACCTTCGGCACACCAAACACAGACTCTCCAGATAGCCCCTTCTAACTTTCCTGAAATCATGGATGTAGAAATGTATGTAAAACTATGTATTAACGCCAACCCATTCACATAACCCCCAACCCATTCAGTCACCCATTACCTATCACCACCCCACCCATTCACTCACCCATTACCCATCACCCCCCACCCATTCACTCACCCATTACCCATCACCCCCCACCTATTCCCTCACCCATCACCCATTACCCCCAACCCATCACCCCCCACCCATTCACTCACCCCACACCCATTACCCATCACCCCACCCATTCACTCACCCATTACCCATCACCCTACATCAAGGTTTCCTCAATTCTCGCAATCCACTTTTTTTTCTCACAATTTTCGCTAATAGGCTACTAGAAATAAAAAAAATAATAAAAGTGATCGGATCATCTCATAATTGGGCTTAAATTGTGCCCCGGTCGACCCGCTTCCAAAACTGTGCCATATGATGAGATTGGGGCACTGGGGGCGGCACCTATCGCGGACACACACACAGGCACACAGACACACACACTTTCGCTTATATTATTATATATATATATATATATATATATATATATATATATATATATATATATATATATATATATATATATATATATATATATATATATATAAATAAAAAGATATTGTAACATACGATAAATACATGGTCCTGTTCTAACGAATGCTCTCGAATGACGGAAAAATGATTATTGGAGGAATTAAGAAAAAGACAAATAGATAGATATATGTAGATAGATGGTGGGTAGATAAGTATATATATAGATGGATAGATATATTGTAAGTTAATTAGCATAGTTAGATAGATGTATAGAAAGACAGGTAAATAGATAGTTAGATAGATAGATAGATCGATATATAGACAGATACTTACATGTAGATAAAGTGATCAATTAATTTTGACCCAGAATTTTGAACACTCAAGTTTTCAACACGGCATAATAGCAAAATTTTTACAATGGAGAAATTATTAATGAAATTGAAAAATCTCTAACGAACCGACTGCATGATTGTTTTCTCCTTTCTCATGAATAAGTAAGATGCTGAGAGAGAGAGAGAGAGAGAGAGAGAGAGAGAGAGAGAGAGAGAGAGAGAGAGAGAGAGAGAGAGAGAGAGAGAGAGAGAGAGAGAGAGAGAGAGAGAGAGAGAGAGAGAGAGAAAATTAAATTTTTCCTTTAGATCTAGAAAAATTGAAAAGATGTGTGATAGGAATGCTTCTCCTTTTCTCTCCCCTCTCTCTCTCTCTCTCTCCTCTCTCTCTCTCTCTCTCTCTCTCTCTTCTCTCTCTCTCTCTCTCTCTCTTACAACATAACGTAGATTACCCTGTCTATATGTTTCTATGTTATTGACAGCGAGCTTAGCTCGCTGTCGCTTACCATAAGACCCGTGGAACCAAGTTTCCACCTAAAAGTGTATAACTACTCCTAAATATTATCGGATTGAGCTGAAATTTGACATGCCAATAGTGCTGTCAAAATGAATGAGGGTCGTCGGAGGAAACGTTTTGCGTAAAACAAGCCCTTAATGAGTAATAAGCGTAAAATACTCCTAATTAGTGTCGGATTGAGCTGAAATTCGACATGCAAGTAGTGCTGTCAAAATCAATTGGGGTCTGTAAACAAACTTTTTGCATAGAACAAGCCCTTAATGAGTAATTCACGTAATGAGTTAATTGGCTGGAACGTGGCTCGCTATCACGTTCCAGTCGCAAGAACTGAGCCAAAAGCAAAGGGGCCAGAGGCTAGACGTCTATACTTTATATATTTATATATTTTCCATTGTTTTTTTTATTTATTTCGAAATTATTATAATCAAGTATAGACGTCCAGCCTCTGGCCCCTTTGCTTGTGGCTCAGTTCTTGCGGCTGGAACGTGACAGCGAGCCACGTTCCAGCCAATTAACTCATTACGTGAATTACTCATTAAGGGCTTGTTCTGTGCAAAACGTTTGTTTGTACAGACCCCCATTGATTTTTACAGCACTACTTGGATGTCAAATGTCAGATCAATCCAATAATAATTAGGAGTAGTTTACGCTAATTACTCATTAAGGGCTTGTTTTACGCAAAAAAATTCTTCCGACGACCCCCATTGATTTAGACAGCACTACTTGCATGTCAAATGTCAGCTCAATCCGACAATATTTAGGAGTAGTTATACACTTTTTGGCGGAAACTTGGTTCCACGGGTCTTATGGTAAGCGACTCGCTGTCAATAATTCACTAAGAGATAGGAGCGGAAAAAATAGTGTGAAATTTGTTTTATATATATATATATACTAGCCGCAAAGCCGCCCTCCGGGCGGACTTTTTAGCTAGCTCCTGCGGAGGGCTATTGGTGGGCCTTCGGCCCACCAAACACAGACTCTCCAGATAGCCCCTTCTAACTTTCCTGAAATCATGGATGTAGAAATGTATGTATTAACGCCAACCCATTCACATCACCCCCAACCCATTCACTCACCCATTACCCATCACCCCCCACCCATTCACTCACCCATTACCCATCACCACACACCCATTCACTCACCCATTACCCATCACCCCCCACCTATTTCCTCACCCATCACCCATCACCCCCCACCCATTCACTCACCCATCACCCCACACCCATTACCCATCACCCCACCCATTCACTCACCCATTACCCATCACCCTACATCAAGGTTTCCTCAATTCTCGCAACCCACGTTTTTTTTCACAATTCTCGCTAATAAGCTGAAAAAAAAAAAAAAAGAGTGATCGGATCATCTCCTAAGTGGGCTTATAAGTTGCCCTTGGTCGATGGTCGAGCTGGTTCCAAAACTGTGCCATATGATGGGATTGTGCCACGGGGGGCGGCACCTATCGCGGACATACACACAGACACACAGACACACTTTCGCTTATATTATTATAGATAGATATAAATCTTAGATATATATAGATATACATTTTTTGTTTAAGTTTTTCCTACTGTCTTATCTTTTTCTCCTTGCATTTTTCTCTCCCTTCCTCCCTTCCTCCCTCATCTACTTTACTTGGGGGTTTTACCCCCACCATGTTGTTTTTTTTACCACCTTTTTGCCTCCCTAACCCATCATCATCATCAGCATCTTTTTTTTCTGTTGTTAATATTGTGATTTCCCAATTTAAACTTTTATTATTTATTTTATTATTTCTTTATATTCATCATTATTCTCAGCATTGATGTTATGTCCTTATCTCTTTTCTTCTTCCAATTCCATTCCTCCTCTTGCTTTCGTCTATCTCTCTCTCTTCTCTCTCTCTCTATCTCTATCTCTCTCTCTCTCTCTCTCTCTTTCTCTCTTCTCTCTCTCTCCTCTCTCTCTCCTCTCTCTTCTCAAACCCCCCCATAGCGGCCCCAGGAGTCCCCAACCTTTACACCTTTGGAGGAACCCCGTATAATAATGTTCTATGCCAAGGAACCCCGATATATAGATACTAATAGTATATATATTATATATATATATATATATATATATACGGTTTATAGATATATATATATAGATATTTATATATATATATATATAAAATATTTATATAGATATATATATATATATATATATATATATATATATTATATATATATATATATATAATATACACTATATATATATAGATTATTTTATATATATTATATAATAATCATATATATATATATATCATGACATGTGATTGTAATTGTAGAGTTCATGAATCTATATTGCTCAAGAACTTTTCTTAAAAAAATAATAATACCTATACGTAATATATATAATATATATATATATAATATATAATTATATATATCATATATATATATATATATATTATATATAGATATATATATTTTTTAAGAAAAGTTCTTGAGCAATATAATCATTGGAAATCTACAATTAATCACTGTATGAGAGTACACCTAATAAGTCAATAATGTTATGACTTACCTTCAGTGTGGACACTGGGCTGTTTCTCTTTGCGTACCGTGAAATTCTTGCCGAATTTTGACGACACACCACGCTAGTTCTCCTCGACGACAGAAGACTATTTCTTGATTTGCTTTTAATGCACGGTCAGCATGAGGAAAGCTTTGTTCACAGAGGTAAGGAAGTTGGAAAACTGGAGTAAAACATCCAATGCTTTTTAACTGAGAGACAGGGTTACTCTTGCTTTGCTGAAATCCATAACTTGTCAAGTGATACTTCATTAAATTCCCATTTCAAGTTCGGATCCGCACTGTAGTTCACTCAGTTCTTACTCGTCTTGCAGACTAAGTAGGGTTTCTGTACTTGGTGCGAACCAAGGAAGGGTTTCTCACCAGTCATACGTATTCTGATGACAAGTAGGCGAAGTACTTAGGAAGTTTTTCTGACAGTGACACCAAATTGACTGTAATTAAAGGAATGACATTTTCATTTCCAGTCTGAGTTTGTAATTGAAGCTAGGAGTGGAAACATTTCGACGTTTCCTCTTGAAAGGTGCTTTCCAAACAGTGCCCGTTTATTCTTAAATGCAAGGAGTTTGTCTGTGGAAGTCAGAATGTGTTTCCTTCGCACCTGCAATGATGGTGTTAAGTTATTTAATGTGAAAAATATCTGTCTAACATATGCTAGTTTCACTTTGCCAGCTTTGTAGATTCAAGACATTCACAGAAACTGTATTATTATACTCTTTGAAGAAAAGCAGCAGTTCTGTTCGCAGCTCGCATATCTTGTCAAAAAACTTTACCTCTCGAAAGTCATCGAGGTCTGTGTGCTGGAGAAGCGTGTACGTGATCTTTTGCATGTTTTAACACAACCTGCAAATATGCGAGGACTCAGAGGGCGCGCTTTATCAAGTTGGACCATGTTCCATTATATCAAAGGACTGTTTTAAAATCATCCCCAATAGTTTTTGAAACCAGAAATTCTCGGTGGAGAAAAAGCAGGGAGTTGTTAACTCAGGGTTTTTTCTCACGCGTGTATACAAAGACCTCTGTACTGATCCAACTCATTGAGGGAGCACCATCAGTGCAGATTCCAACGCATCGGTTTAATGACAAACACACAAGATTCCAGGTAGAAGACAACGATGTTAAAAATTTCATTGCCGTTCGGAAGTTTCTGGCAGTTCTTACATCCCCCCCCCAAAAAATTTACATTATTCACCTTCATTTCAAATCGTACAAATGCCAGCAGCTGAGCGTACCAGTTATATCAGTTGTCCTCATCTATTGGAGAGCAAAGTTGTTATTGTTTGCAGTATTTCAGAAAAAATACCAGATAATGATAGTTGGGACAGGTCATCCACACGCTACTAATTGTATTATCAGAAAACAGGAACCTTGTTAATTCACTTTCAACTCTTCACCTAGCATGTTCTCATAATTATTTTGCAATCAGCAGGCATTATTAGAGCTATCTGCACTAGTGTGACTTCTCATTTCTTGGCCAACTAGCTCAGCCATTTAAATAGCTTGCTTCTTGGGCCTTATCACTGATGGTACTTCTTTTCAAAAACTGTTATTGTTTCTGCTGTGAATCCAAGAGTTCGAAAATTAATACACGGTTTTATTTGACAAGTTGGCTGTGATTAGTAGTTAAGTGTCTTTGCTATAGCTTGGATGGGGCCCATAGCTGTGTAGCGAGCTTTTTCCCACAAACAAGCACAAAGGAAGTGGACAGTTTTTCTTCCCCGTATTAAAAGCCAAACCCCCCAGAAAACTGTCTTGAAAAGCAATTTTTTTTTACATCACCCCTTTTTCCTTTACTCTATTTGGGCTTGGTATTTGTGTTTTCGTCCTGCCCTTTCCTCTCCACGACATCTTCTTTTAAAATTTGAACAGCTTCGTCTTTAAAATCCTATCAAAAAATTTTAAACGGGGAAATTTAAATTTAACACAACTTTCACTCGGTTGCGCTGCTCAAACTGACTAAAGGGAAAGATTGTAAAGGGCTGGGTGGGGATCGTGAACTATGATCTCGTAGGGTGGGTCACCCTCCTACCCCCCCCTGGTCGCCAAATTTGGGGAGTGGGAATAAAGGCGTACCCCGCACCGCAAAAAACTTTTTTTTTTTTCTTATTCTATCATATTTTTTGCTCTCATTACTATATACATTGTACTGCTGACAACGATATCTGGTGTCTGGAAAAGTGTTTGTGACGTGTTGTTGATGGAATGATTTAATTTTGAAATTTAAAATCACTGTCATTTTTTAATAGCACATAATTATTTACGGTTTCTCGCGGAACCCCTGGTGATGGTCGGGGGAACCCCAGGGGTTTCCGGGAAACCCCCGGGTTTGGGATCACTGCGCGGCATAGCCACTTCCGTTTCCCCTTCCCGGCCCACCCCAGCTCCTCTCTCTCTCTCTCTCTCTCTCCTCTCTCCTTCTTCTCTCTCTTTTCTCTCTTCTCTCTCTCTCTCTCTCTCTCTCTCTCTCTCTCCTCTCTCTCTCTCTCTCTCTCTCTCTCTCTCTCTTCTCTCTCCTCTCTCTCTCTCTCTCCTCTCCTCTCTCTCTCTCTCTTAAAAATTGGCCCCTTTCCTCTTTCCCCCCTCTCTCTCTTTCTCCAAATGATACCTTTTTAAACTTCTCTCTTTTATGTCCTCCTCTCCATTCCTCCTTCCCTCTTTCCCTCCCCTTTCCCTTCTTTTCTTTCCCCCCCTTTTCTTCCTCTTCCTTTTTTCCTCCCTTCCCTTTTTTCCTTTCTTCCTTTCTTCCTTTTTCTTTCCCTTTTTTCCCTCTTTTATTGTGTAAAAGGGGGTTTTAGAAGGGAAAAATTTAACATCTAATCCCGAGAGGAGAAGAGAGAGAGAGAGGAGAGAGAGAGGGGAGGGAGAGGGGGGAGAGAGAGAGGGAAAGGAAGAAGAGAGAAGGGGGAAAAGAGAGAGAGAGAGAGAAGAGAGAGAGAGAGAGAGAGAGAGAGAGGGGGAAGAAGAGGGGAGAGAGAGAGAGAGAGAGAGAGAGAAGGGGGAAGAAAAAGAAAGGGGAGAGAAAAGAGAAAAAAAAATAAAAGGGGGGAAAAAAGAAAAAAGAAAACGATATTTCTCTCCCTAAAGTGTTACTTTTCTTTTCTTCATTTTCTTTTCTAAATTTTGAGTTTGGAGAGAGAGAGAGGAGAAAAAGAGAGAGAAGAGAGAGAGAAGAGAGAGAGGAGGAGAAGGAGGAAAGAGAGAGAGAGAGAAGAGAAGAGAGAGAGAAAGAGAGAGGAGAGAGGAGAGAGAGAAAGGGGGGAGAGAGAAGGGGAGAGAGGGGGAGAGAGAGGAGAGGGGACACCATCACAACCATGTAAGTTTCCCCATCTGAATCTACTCCTTTACCTCCTCTTCGATAAATTTTCGTATCAATCCCCGGTTGTCACTGTTTATCTCGGAATAATACTTTACTCGCGGGCCTTGAACTTTTTCTCATTGCGTAAAATGATTTCGAGTCGCCTCTACAAACCTCCCCACGTCTCAGACAGCCCCCAGTAAAAGGCACACTACAACTTTTTATCTTACGGGCTTGGGGTTTAGTAAGGGCCCTTCAGTTAGTGACCACCCTCGGGGTTTATATACCAGGGTCACTGCTGCAGGGGGCTTGAAGTCATGGCGTCCTACTTGGAAAGGCCCACGCAGTTATTTAAACGGGGCTGGGGGTGATTGACTGCTGCCTCCCAAAAAGCGCCAGGGAAGGCTGCGCACCACCCCTTTAACTTCCACACTGGCCCCCCCTCAAACCCCAACCTCCCCCTTAAAAAAACCCCTCCCATTTTTTAACCCAACCCCCAGGGAAATAAGGGCCCCCCCGGGGGGGTTAAAAAA
>JACEEZ010001684.1:2500-112071 GCA_016584305.1 Chionoecetes opilio
GTGGGCGTCGCCCACTCACGGAGACAAAAATCATCGAGAGCAGAAGCTATCTACCAATCAGCGCCGCCCACTAGGCTGCGCTGCAGCCAGACTTCATCAATAAATAGCGCTTCATTCCACAGCTTAATCATGCTCACCTCTACAACTGAGGAGAAAACATCTTCCACATGCTATTGAAGAAGGGTTCTTAGACCCGAAATCGCTATACAGCAAAAATGACGAACTACGGGCGAAGTCATAAAAGTGATTACAAAAGAATAAGACACTCTTAAGATAAAAGAAAATATCTATAATAAACGCTGAACTAGCAATCACTTTTAACGAGATGTCTCAGAGAAAATCTCCTGCCCGTATATACTCTCCTCTCTCTCTCTCTCTCTCTTCTCATCTCTCTCATTCCATCTCATATCATCTTCTCTTATATTATATATTATTATATCATTCTCTATTATATATATATATAGAGAGAGAATAGTAAGAAGTATAAGATAATGAAGAAGATAAAAGAATAAAGAGAGAAGAGAGAGAGCAGAGAGAGAGAGAGAGAGGAGAGATGAGAGAGAAAGATCTCTACTATCTATCTTCTCTATCATCATCTATCTATCTTCTATCTATCTATCTATCTTCTATCTATCTACTATCATATATATATATATATTATATATTTATTATATATATATAATTATAATATAATAAAAATATATAAGCGAAAGTGTTGTGTGTGTGTGTCCGTGATAGGTGCCCTCCCCGTGCCCCATCCCATCATATGACACAGTTTTGAACCAGCTCGACGGGGAACTTTTTTTTTTAGCCCATCTTATGAGATATCCGATCACCTTTTTTTTTTTTTTTTTTTATAGCAGCCTATTAGCGAGAATTGTGCAAAAATAATGTGGGTTGCGAGAATTGAGGAAACCTTGATGTAGGGTGATGGGTATGGGTGAGTGAATGGGTGGGGTGATGGATAATGGGTGGGGTGATGGGTGAGTGAATGGGTGGGGGGTGATGGTGAGTGAATGGGTGGGGGATGATGGGTAATGGGTGAGTGAATGGGGTGGGGGGTGATGGGTAAGGCGTTAATACATACATTTCTACATTCATGATTTCAGGAAAGTTGAGAAGGGGCTATCTGGAGAGTCTGTGTTTGGTGGGCCTTCGGCCCACAAAACACACTCTCCAGAAAGCTGTGTTTGGTGGCCGAAGGCCCACCAATAGCCCTCCGCAGAGCTAGCCAAAAATCCGCCGGGAGGGCGGCTTTGCGGCTAGTATATATATATATATATATATATATATATATATATATATATATATATATATATAATTATATATATATATATATATATATATATATATATATATATATTATATATAATATATATATATTAAATATATTATAAGACTCGGAATCCAGGGATCTCCAACACACGTAGGCGGATGTCAGTTATGTTATAAACGTACTATGTTACTGTGAAAAGTAAGCCTTGACATAAATTCTAACTCCGGCTGCTTCTGTATCAATACATTCTAAACACATAACAAGGCGGTAGTACTCTGTCAACGCGTTTCGTTGAAGATTGAAGATTTTGATGATTTTCCATCAACATTCTGTGCATAAAGTTGAAACAAATACCTTCCATGTAATTAATTCTCAGATACTTTTTATTTATTATTATTTTCTTTTTACGTTGGAGCCTATAGTGCCTGTATGTTACTGCTTACACAAAATGATAATTGGTAATCATAAAATAACTGTAGCCTGTTTTTATTGTCTCAGATAAATGCTTAAAAAACATGACACTAGGCAACTTCAATCAAGATCATCCCACTAAGGCTGTCCCGTAGGTGGAGACTGTTTTTTTTTTAGTAAATAGTGGTTCCAGGAATTGGTTTAAGATCCCATTTTCATCCACTGTTTTCTCTATTTCTCTCAAATTGAACAACAATACTTGTGTTTTTTCCAAATGTCCCCAACTCCTTTATCTTCCTATCTGCCACAGACATGACGCCTTCCTGTCCATGTTTGCAGGTTGTCTTCGTGATTATATCATCGATGTCCCACTTTTCCATGGGCTCTACTCTCACCTGGCCGTCTGCAGCCCTCTCCGATCTCGCCCTGAACAACATCACCCTGGTGGGCACGGAGCTCGTCCTGACTCCAGCACAGATAGACATGACAGGTAGCTGGCATCCAAGAAACTTTTTTTCATATACAAATGGAACTATTTCTCAAAAAAATCCGTACAACACAATTTTCAAGGTATTGTACCCAAACATATAGAGACCAAAAGACTTATATATTAATACTGATACAAAAATCTTCATGTTGAACTACGATGACAGCATCGCTTGGCGCTTATGAAATAACGGTTATTAGGTTATTAGAGACTACTGTAAACAAAGGCTTGAGTTGTGGGCAGAGTGACAACAGCAGGGAATTGGCCCCACACACATGAAGCTACACATACTGGCATCCTACATATATGTTTCTTATTCCCTTAACCCCTTCACGCCCAAATCTGTCCTTTGCTATGAAAAATTGTATATTGTCGACCCATAAAATAACGAAAAGTGACCAAATATACCAAATTTGTCAGTCGACAAGGATACTAAACAGGGCATATCCATAAAATATTGCTTATATTAACCAAAAATCGTTTAATGGTGGTTATATTACCATGGAAATTATGTTATGGGTCTTAAGAGGTTAATCTAAACTTCTGTGAATCAGAAAGAAGGTGCGCTATTTCCAGTATCATTTATATGTTTGTGATATTACAATACGAAAAAATTACAATTGAAATAATATTTGTCTCTACGGTATAACGTGTTCATGTTAAATGGTACTCTTAAGTGATTAAGCTCGAGAATATACTAAATCCCTTGATACGAGAGCGCCGGTAGAGGACACACAGACACTCAGACATCCTGCTTTAGTATAGATACTACGATTATACACATACATATGATATCTAACCAGTGCCGTAATAACACAATAGTAAGGTAATAATCAAGAGAAAATGGCTTTCTTTCGCAATTCACACTGATAAAGATGAGGTGAATATCATTGTTATCACAATTAAGATTCGCAGCGTGGGGGCAGAAGTAGGCTACAAGATTTCGCCTAATACTAATTCAAATGAATATTAGACTAATTAATAGACTCACGTCTTGCTCCCCTGTTGTGACACACACTATGGCCCGTTTCACACTTCACGTATTTGTTACGTCCGTCTTGTTATCGTGACGTCACCGTGACGTCACGATGACGTTACCTCGTCTCACTGGTCGATCACTCCCGCTCGCTCATATCAGAAAAAATTACAGTATAAAACCTCCTTGCTTTCCTTACTTCCTCCCTTTGTACCCCATGACATACCTATTACTCCCTTCACTATATCCCCCTTCACTCCCTGGCCTACCTATATAGCGCTACAATCCCCTGACAACAGGCTATTGCAAAGGTTACAAGTGGAATCTGTATAGCGGGGTTCACAAGTGTTGCCACATATCGCAGTCGTGGCGGTATTTTTCAAGTCACTAATAATTACTACCTGTTACACGGCCTGTATAGGGTGTTGGTGGCGTAGCGTGATGCTGTAGGAAGGATGGTATATAGTAGCTACTAGAGGGGCACGTGAGACGGTTAGAACTAGAGAACACGAGAAATAACACAGGAAAATACACAAGAGGTAGTGGTGGTGGTCGAGCTTACATTCAAGCAGCAGTGCCGCTGTTCCCCCTTCAAGCAGCGGAACACAATATTTTCACATCATGTATGTCTTCCATTACTAATATTGTCTTCCAGAATCACTGATAATAAATATATTTTAAATCAGACCTTGGAAACAGCATTATTTTGATATTGCAAAACTTATTTACGTATAATGTTCTATAGATTGTGGCACCACCGCTCACGCAGCCCGCCAAAAGATCAGGGCCCATACTTATAGAGATTTAGGATTCGTCCTAGGATTCGTCCTAACCCTGCGTCCTAAGGTTCGAGGAAAGTCTAAGACACGTCCTAAGACGGCGGCTTAGGACGAAGCGCTGAGCGCTACATTTAGCAAGAGTCCAATTTGGATTTCATGAAATATCACTACTAAGAGTCATCAGAAAGGTATAAAAATATCGAAAAACACAAGATTAAATATTTCTATGATAATTGCTGAAGACTACAACGAATGAATGAATTAATCTATAAGGATAATTGTACCAGATATGCAACGTTCCGTTCAAAAGACACAAACATTGACATGGTCTTCGCTCTATCAACGAGGAAAGATAATTGTTTTCAGGACGAGACTTTCATCCTTGGCCAGCTCTTTCAAGCAAGGAAAAATGTCCTATGTCCTGCGAGGGGAATTTTCCATGCCGAGATGATCGGCGAAGAGCAAGGCAGATGCCTGACAGGCCATCGCCAACCACATGATCGCCGCCTTCTATAGCGAGAGATACGTCAAGGACTACCGGTTATAATGGACGAGGACTTCGCGGTCGTTTTCATAGACACCGACTATTTTTTCCTGGCCTACAATAGGTGCTTTTTTTTATGGAGATAGGGTTATAATGGACGAGAGTTTCGCGGTCGTTTTCAGAGACACCGACTATTTTTCTTGGCCTACAATAGGTGCTTGTTCTAATGAAGAATTTTATTTTGCGCAAAACCCATAAAAAAAAGATTTAAAAAATGTATACTTTGTGGTTAATTAAGGTTTGGTTAGGTTTCATTAAAACCTATATGGTTACGAGTTGTGTGTTGGTCCCCATGGCTCCGGTACCAGAAACACCAACAGTTCTCTGCTTCTGAACTTTGCAAGGTCCAGAAGGTTGAGAATTGCAGGTTTCTTGGTATCAGAGACCAGAGCTGCACCGCTGGACATGGTATAGTAATGCCGGAGGGGTAGCTAAGGAGATCGACCACATCCTCGTTAGTACTCGTTGGAGGATCCTCCAGAACTGCAGGGTTTACCGGAGTGCTGAGTTCTTTGGAACAGATCACAGACTTGTTGTTGCTACACTTAAGCTTCATGTCAAGTCCAGAAGAATCTCAACAGGTAACCATACTGTGTTTCATCTTGAGAAACTGAAGGACTTGACATGTGCTCATGAGTATGCGGTGGCAGTCTCAAATCGGTTTGATGTGCTCGGTGCTCTCGGGGATCCTGTAGAACTGTGGGATACCTTCAAACGTGAAAACTCTACAGGCTGTCAAGGAGTGTATTGGGGAGCGCCCGAGGTCAAGGCGTGGTTTTGTCTCGACGGAGACGCTGGAGAAAATCTAGGAGAGTCGCGCTGCCAGGCTGGCTGGGAACCGGGACCAGCACAGGGCTCTGTCACGCCGGACTAGAACCCTCCTGAGGAGAGACAAGGAGAGGTATGTCGGGAGTCTCGCTGAGGATGTCGAGGGTCATTTGAACGCTAATGACCTCCGACCCGCCTACCGAGCCCTGAAGAAGCTCCGTTCCAGGTCTCCCTCTCGGGCGAGTGCTATTCGAACAGCAGATGGGCGCCTTGTGTCGGACATGGATGGGCAGATGGCTCGTTGGGCTGAGTACTTTGGGCAGTTGTTCACGGTGGACCCTCCAACTGAGCAGCTTCACACCACTGGGTTACAGGCAGTGGATGCCGATCCTCCATTGACGAAACCGCACCCTCTCTTGACGAAGTCAGAGAGGCTGTAGCAAAGTTGAAGGGTGGAAAGGCAGCTGGTGTTTGTAATATCAGTGCGGAGCTCCTCAAAGCTGGGGGTGAGGCCATGATCCGCGGGCTGCATGCTGTCCTGACTGCCGTGTGGCAATCAGGTACCATTCATCCTGACTGGAAAAGGGGGCTGGTCGTCCCTATCTGGAAAGGGAAAGGGGACCGTCAGGACTGCAACAATTACCGCGGTATTACACTGCTCAGCGTACCAGGCAAGGTGCTTGCCCATCTATTGCTGACACGAATTCGCAGTCATCTGGTGAAGCATTAGAGACCTCAGCAGTCTGGGTTCACGCCTGGTAAGTCAACAACGGACCGTATCCTAGCGCTTCGTGTCCTGGTGGAACGCCAACGTGAGTTTCGACAGGGGATGCTTGCAGCCTATGTTGATCTCAAGAAGGCGTTTGACTCAGTGCATCGTGAGTCACTCTGGGATCTTCTGCGACTTCGAGGGATTCCTGCAAGGACTATTGGTTTGATAACTGGTCTGTATTCTGGGACTGTGAGTGCTGTGAAGTGTGGGGCAGGTGTATCCAGCTTCTTTCCTGTGAATACAGGAGTGAGGCAAGGGTGCGTCCTTGCCCATCACTTTTCAACGCTTGTATGGACTGGGTATTGGACAAGGTTGTAGATCAAAGTGATTGTGGAGCATCCGTCGGCAACACCAAGATCACTGATCTTGTTTTTGCCGATGATGCAGTAATCTTTGCTGAGTCGCTGGAGGTCCTGGTGATGGCTCTCGAGGCGCTGCACGAGGAGGCAAAGCCTTTGTGACTTGAGGTCTCCTGACTCAAGACCAAGGTCCAGGTATTTGGAGACTTACTAGATGAAGCAGTACAGTCTGTTCATGCGTGTGGCGAGGACATTGAGATCTTGGAAAGTTTTACATACCTTGGTAGTGCAGTCCATAATGACGGCGGGTCACGTCAAGAAGTCTTACGGCGAATTGGCATAGCCCACGGTGTTATGGACTCGCTCAGCGGGAGTATTTGGTGTTGTCGGTACCTGTGCAGGAGGACAAAGATCCGGATCTTCAAGTCGCTTGTGATCCCTGTCTTACTCTATGGTTGTGAGACATGGACACTAAATAGTGACTTGAAGAGACGAATCAATGCCTTTGGTAATAAGTGTCTTCGCAGAATTATGGGGTATCGCTGGGATGATTACGTGTCAAATCAGCGATTGCACCGTGAGACTGAATCGAGGCCTATTACCTGCATAGTCCGTCAGCGCCAACTTCGGCTATATGGGCATGTGGCACGCTACCCTGAAACCGATCCTTCCCATCGGGTTGTATCTGTAAGAGACAATCCGGCGTGGAGGAGGCCAAGGGGGCGCCCACAAGGCTCGTGGCTGGGGCAAGTTGATGTTTCTTGTCGAGAGCTGCTTGGTATGGGAAAGGAGCCTGCATGGGAACTCGCGCGTGGTGACCCCCGGGAGTGGCGTCATAGGGTGGGCGAGGCGACACGCCCCCCGGCGTATGCCCCCAATGATTGATTGATTGATTGATTAGGTTAGGTTTCATTAAAACCTATATGGTTAGGTTAGGTTTTATTAAAACCCTTACAGTTAGGTTAGGTTTCATTAAAACCTATCAGGTTAGGTTAAGTTTAATTTTTTTTCATTATTTTTTATTTATTTTTTTCCGCAAAATAAAACTATCTCCATTAGAGCAAGCACCTATTGTAGGCCAAGAAAAAATAGTCGGTGTCTCTGTAAACGACCGCGAAACTTTCGTCCATTATTACCGGAGATAGTTTAATTTTGCGCAAACCCATCACATTTATAAAAAAAAAAAAAAAAAAAAAAAATCATCACCGAATTTTATGGTACCATTTCCATTAAAAACACTATCTCCATCAGAAAAAGCACTAAAACTTGGCCGGGAAAGATTTGTCAGAGTCTTATAGGTTTTAATGAAACCTATAATGTTAGGTTAGAATACTTTGTGGTTAAGGTTAGGGATAAATCTTAAGAACAAAGGCTCCACCCTCTATCTTCTTCTTCTTCTTATAGCCAACAAGCTTGGGGACATGGTGGGAAACCGGGGTTTTTGGGTGGGGGAGCACACACATAATGGAAATATGGCCCTCCACAAAAAATCCCTAAACTAGGGATATTCCCTAGTTCATGAACTTTATCGGGGAAATATTTCCCCGATTAAGTCTATGTACTAGGGAAATTTCCCAAGTTTAGGGATTTTTTGTGGGGAGCCATATTTCCCTTATGTGTGTGCTCCCCCACCCAAAAATCCAGGTTCCCACCATGTCCCCAAGCTTGTTGGCCATAAGAAGAAGATAGGAGATTGAGCCTTTATTCTAAAGATGACAAACTCTACAGACCTAACCTAGCACCCCTCTGCGAGCCCCTTGTGCTGTGCACTAACCTAACCTAACCTAACCTAACCTGACCTGCCCTAACCTAACCTGCCATAACCTAACCCTAAACCGTGTACACGGACATTTTTTTCCCGGGCATCTTTTGGTATTTTGCACCAAAAAAGATCCCCCGTAGTGGGGGCAAAAATAGCGCGTTCGAAAATGCGTTTCGACTACGAGCCCCTTCTACTGGCATCTTCCGGGGGACCCGAAACCCAAAACTAAAAAAATAAACATTATGGACGCTAAAATTTTTAATATGGGCCAGTGGGCAAAGAAAGGATCGGCTCATTAAAATATAAACAGATGTTTTAAAACAGTAAGATATACTGGCCAACTTGTGTAAGTTAGCGTGGAGACCTTGTTTTTAAGATTTCCGGTTTTTTGGGTTTCATTAAAACCAAAAAGGTTATTTTAGGTTTTTATTAAAACCTATAAGACCCTGACAAATTTTCCCCCGGGCCAATTTTAAAGTGCTTTTTCTGTGGAGATAAGGTTTTAAGGGAAAACGGTACCAAAAAATTGGTGATATTTTTTTTTTTTTTTATTTGGGGGTTTTGCGAAAAATAAAATACTCCATTAGAAATGCCCCTATTGAAACCAGGAAAAAATAGTCGGTTCTCTGAAAACGACCGCGAATCATCGTCCTTTTTTCCCAAATTCTGAGTTAGGTTACGTTTAGTTTATTTTAGGTTAGATTTGGGTTTATGGTTTATTTTTGGTTAAGTTTTGGGGTAGTTTGGATTAGGTTATGTTGAGTTTTTTAGGTTAAAAAAAACTATTTGATGGTGCGCGATTGCCCCGGTGGTTGGCACCGAAAACTCCTGGGGAATATTTACCTTTTGGGTTTAGGGTCATCCTCGAGCCTGACAATTCTACCTGTTTCTAGTGTAGATTTCTTCATTCTGATTTTTTTAAACCCAAAATTTCCCAGGGCGCAATTGAATAATAAGTGATACATATATTACCTAGAATCTGTTCTTTCAACCAAAAACTTTTAAGTTAGGTTAGAGGTGGGGTTTGGTATTAACAGAGATATCAAAAAAATAAAAAAATTATCAAGCCCGGGAGGGGGAAGAAAAAATGAGTTATATGGTATGTTCCATGGCTTAAAAAAATCACGACTTATTCAATTTTTTTTTTTTTTTTTTTAAGGGGGCCTACTCTAAATCACTTTTATTTCAAATGATGCTGATCCTTCATCAACATTTGGTGGAGATGCATTTTAATCGTATCACGATACTGTATCAAGCAGGAGGAACATGACCCCCTCAAGGGGGGAAAAAAACAACTCGGATTGAGTATGCCGATCGCCGTTTTTTTTTCGTGTTGCTTGTATTACATCTCCCATAGTTGTCACATATTAACCCCTTCCCGGGTAAAGCAGTATCGCTTGTTATTTATGTATCAAAAGTTGTCCAGTACATTTCCCCTGTCACAAAAAAGTTCTAGGAGTGGGGGGAGCACTCCAGTTTAGTCTTAGCGAGTCTTAGCCGCCGCCCTGCTGCGGGACACCTCAAAACCCTTCCTACCCAAACATCGAAATTGGACGGTCTTAGCGTTTTGGATGCGCTCGAAATAATTTAGGACGCCGGCCGCCATATTTAAGACTCGAGCGAGTCAAAGACAATCCAAATCTCTAAAGTTGGGCCCTGGGGGCCAATTCTATTGCCTCGGAAGCACGTTTTTTCAAGGTAAACACAAGCGGGAGTGACGTCACGATGACGTCACGTTGGGAAGACGGACGTGCAATTACGTGATCTAAACCCCCGCATAAAACCAAACAATGTTTCATAATAAACAGAAAACAGACCACCCTATAGTGTGCAGGGATCTCATTCTTCTCTTTCTCTGCCTTAAATTTGTCGCACAGCTGGGAAAAATGTCATGTAAAGTGATCTAAATATCCCCATGGCAGGTTTAAGGGGGGAAAAGTTTTTTAGCCTTTTGAAGTCCGCATCCTCTTTGTACATAATTTAAAAAGCCATTGTAATGGGTTTACTGACAAACCTGGCTTATGAAAAAATATTTCCGTGTTGCTTAGCCTTAGCATAAAGCTGTATTTTTGTATGTTTTAAGCTGAAAATAACTTTTTTTTTGTTTTTTTATTCATGGAACACTAAAATTTGGGGTTTTTGTGGTAAAAGTATTTTTATCTTATGAAAACATACTGGGGTTTTTAGGTGACCCCCCTGGGGCGCGCCCCCGTGTGTTAAAACATGCGGGGGCAACAGGGAAGAACATAATACCGAACAAGCTGTGAAAGTTTTTGTGAATGTTGGTCCAGATAATTTTGGAAACACGGTCGGGAACATGTTGGCAGCCCCGATGTGGCCGAGGCCGCGTGGGGCCCCCTCAGACCGCGCATCGCGTCACGCTGCGCGAACATGGCGAAAATTACTGACCCATGTTCCAAAATCTGTCCAAATACTGTTGCAAACGTGACTAACATGTTTAATAGTTTTCCAAAAGGGTTTGATCACACGAGGGGACGCCCCCTGAAGATGGTACCCTCCCCAAAGTATACTCAACACAGATCCAGGCACTTACATGATTTTTTGAAAGCTGAATGTTTCCCAAGTTAATTTGTTATGGTCTTTTTTCCCGGCATTGATGTCGCTAGGGTCCCTTTTTGGGCGGGGGTGGTGGAGCATTGGTGACACGACTGGGGCAAGGGGGTCCCTCGGCTAAGTGGCCCCTTTATTTATAGGATCTGGCCTTGCCCTCGTCCTAACGCTTGATCCTGCTTGGAGCAAGGTTGTTTAATTTAATTCCCACTCTGATGAGCTGTGTGATTAAAAATCAATAAAAGGGGCAGCAAGTTTCCCTCAATAGCAATTAGTTATCATCTTTGTACCCTCTCAGCAATATAAGCTTTGCCTTACTTCCCAAACAGTTTGGGTTTTGGGGTTTCGGATGTGGGAGTTCTTCGGGCAGGGATCGTACGCGGTAAAATCGCCGAGTAGGGGTGCGAGGTGCCAGGGATCATCGGCCCTTGGCCACGGGGGTGGGGGGCCTTTTTCCGTAAGCGGGGGCTGTTTGTCTTTTGGTACCCCCCGGGCCCCTGGTAGTCCCAATCGCCCCCTCGGTTCTTCTGGTGGGTACATTTTTTATATCCGATTCCCCGGTGATCCTGGTGCTGCAGGGGAAAATATCATAAAGCCATGATAGTCCTTAGGAAACTCGAGGCCCCTCACGCAGACCTGCACTCAGAAATAGAAATATAGAGATGAAAAATTTCCTGCCGCGCGGGCGGTGGCAAAAAACTATTGAGCTGGTACATGGAAAAAAGGGTTTCCACTATCGTAATGTTTTTTCGCTTTCAGCGTTCGTGGCAGCTATGTTTTTATTGTGCATACAGCCCGGACCCTGCGGAAGAGGGGCTTTCCCCTGGGACGCAGACAGAAGCACTATTATGGGGCCCAGCTGGGACGGGGGAAAATCGGGTGTCATCTCCTCGTCGACAGGGTTTGGCCCACGAAAAATTTTTGATCGCCTCCCCCTGCCATCACTTCAGCCTCTTGACAACGTCGGGGAAATTTTTCTACCCGGGCCCAGGGGCGCCACCCGAAAATCCATTTTTTCCGGTGAGTCGGCTAAACCCTTTGATCTTTCCTTTTTTTCAAATCATTAGTCTAAACGTCGATATAGAAAACCAAATTTAAAGTTAGGCCTTAATCGACAAACAACGAGATTAGGTAGCTGTATATGGGGCCCAAGGTAACTGGTGTGATACTGCTCTATAGCTACATTAATCCAGATTTTTTTCTTAATTAAAGCACACCTCTTTCTTTTCACTTCTTCGAACTAGGCCTTGCCCTACTCAAGGAGCCCCGTGCAGCCAAAAACCTACGATCTATCTTCATCATCCATAAAATTTTTTTTATTCGCAAAACGATTACAGTTTGCACTCATGACGTTTGCGGGGTTTTTTCCTTTAATCTTACTGTGGTGTGTGAAATTAAATTTTTTCCCCCCTCTTTCCCAAATCTTATTTAACAATGTCATTGACATTGGGGTATTGAGAAAGCATTTTTTGAGATTTTTTTTTTTTGGGAAAGTAAAAATTTTGTAAAATGGTACTTTGTCAATGAAATTTCTATAATATTGCTCAGTTGGGCTGCGGTGCTTGGGGGCCACGTTCTGTTGGGGGGTCTGTTCGGACTCCACGTGGGGGCCACCCCGTGCCCTTCGTCCTTTCCGCCGAGTACTTCCCACCCGTGTTCGGGGGCAGGTAAGTTGTCGTCATTTTAAAAACCTTAACCCCTTGGGCCCCGAACGTAATTTCCATTGTAATCTGGGGCCATTAGACATTTTTTGTGAAAATAATTTAAAATTTATAGCTATGACCTGTTTGATCCTTTTCCCCCTGGCTAATTTTGGGAATTCAGTTACTTTTTGTAAATTTTATGGCTCCACAAGACATTTTTTTTTGCAAAAGAAAATCTGGGCGTGAAGGGGGTTAAAATCGCACAAAGGGACTATTTTATGGCACAATGCTTTCCCCTTTCCCAAACATTTGTCAGTTTATATTCTAAGGGATGCCCCCGGAATATCTTTATCTTTCATTTTTTTTTTTTTTTTGAACAGACCTTTCCCTATGCCTTTCATGGGGGTGTTGTTGCCTCCTGGCGGCAATTCTACAGCCCAATGCTGGGCCCCGGTGCCCAGCCTGGCTTTACGTTTAGCTGCAGTAGCATCCTTGCGTGGGTTTTTCATTCATCTTTGTTGGGAAAAAAAAGGGAAAAAAATTTGGTAATGAGGAACTGAAGGGGGAACACTATAGTGTTTGATGACATGTCTAAAAACAGCTCCCGTGGGGTTTTAATGCCAAAAATAATTATTGTTTAAGGTTCTTTGTGGTAAAAATTGGGAAAAAGAGGGGTTCAAATTTTCCGACCCTCAACCTCCCTCTGGGGGGCCGTTCCATTTTGGGGAACCCCCAGAACCGACTGAATTCCTAACTCCTCTAAAATGGGAAATTTTATGTTTTTAAGGTCGTTTTTTTGGGGTTTTAGCTGATCTGAGTCCATTGTCATTTTTCGAGGCGACCCGGGGTCCTATCCGACTTTTCCCGGGTTTTGTCAATGGCAATTCAGGGTTAGGATGTCATTATCATGGGAAAATTACCTTGCAGTATACCCTTTTAGTTTTTCAGGCACGATAAGCGACGGTGACGCTATTTTGCATTCAAAAAAGTTCTGATAAAAGATAAGTATGCCAAGACTACCCCAAGTGTGATGTAATGTAATTCTCGAATTAGCCCTACACCATTTGTATCTGTGTGTGGTATAAATTTTAGTTTTTTGCATATAAATAAATAAGTTGACATTTCAAAATACACAATCATTTTTTTTTTTCTTTTTTTTCCCTTTTAACTATGCTTTTGTAGGCAATGGGGGAAATTTTTATTTTTATTGCCATGGTCACTATTTTTATATAATCCTTTTATTATAATTTATTTGATTTTAAAATTAATTAAAATAGCCCCAATAAAAAATAAGAAAGGTATTGCCATTTCTTTGGAATTTGAAAGGTTTTATAGTTTTTCCTGATCTTAAACTCGGGGCCTTCTGCTCCCTCGGCTCTTGAAAGAGTGGGTCCCCGGGAGGATCAACCCGGGGGGGGACCCATTTGGCAGCACTCCGCGCTAAACCCCCCGGCCCCGGCCTCCCAAATTTATTCCTCCTTTTTCAACCAAAAGTGTGTTCATGTAATGTAAAAAAAGTCCAAAAAGAAGAAAAATTTTTAAAAATTTTCTAAAAACGAACAAAATTTGGAAAAATAAAAAACCCGTCTTACACACTAAAAATTTTTTAAAATTAAAAAAAAAAAAAAATTAAAAAAAAAATAATTATAAAATTATAAAAATTTTGAAATTTTGCCTTTACCCGTTCGTTTTTAAGGACTAAATCGTCATTCTCAATTTTTATTTCACTACACATTGAAGTTCTTGCATTCACCGGGACATTTCAGACGGAGTCAGGAAATCCCTTGTGACACTGACTTTTTGTGAAATATTGCAGCCGTTTCGTCGCTCCCAAGGACAGGCGGGCAAATTCCCCGGAAAGAACTCCCCCTTTACAACCAAACGTTTGAAATTTGGAGGGGGTGGCTTTGGTTAGATGTCTCGGGCAATGTTTGGCGTTCAGAAGCCGCCCCGGCGCCCGGGGAAAAAAGTCCGAAAGAATGTATACTCAGGCGGGCAAAACCTTTTTTTCTCCCCCCTTCATTGGCAGCAAGACTGATGGGGAACAAGTACAGCCTTCGGGGGAATGGTTTTTTCCCATTCTTGCCCTTTTTTTGGGCAACGGCTTGGTTTCTTGGGAATTAAAAAGGGCCTGGGCGAATAGCCTCAGGCTACTTTGGGTTTTTAGTTGAGAAGCCTTGTAGCATCGGACCATGAGTGGTTTTGGAATTATGGGCTTACTGCCTCTTTGCGGCTTGTCTTAAAAAGGTGATCGATAAACCAAAGTCATGACCTCTGAACCGCACATCACTCGATGCGTTATGAATGCGTTGGTGATAGTTTTCTCTGGGCGTTTTTTTTCGCTTGGGAGAAAACGTTGAAACAAGTACTTTTCACGAAGATATGTTACTAGGAGCCGTCAGCTGTTTCTTTCCCACTCCTTTAAAGGGCAATTCAGACCCTTTCTGTGGGTAAAAGGAGACCCATCAACACAAAAACCCACCGGCCCCCACTGGGAAAACCTGTTCCGCTTTCCTCTGTTTTTGGACCGGCTGGCGGCTTTGGAGATTAAAAAATGGCCCCCCGCGCCCCCCGCCCCCCCGCAACTTTATGAATTAACATTCCACTTTCGAAATTTCTTCAAAACTCAAGTCCTACACTTAAAAAAAAAAAACCCCTGTTTGAACTCATTTTCTCCTGTTGTAAGAATTATCCATTCCAGAAAAACCCTCTTGATGCAGATTCCCCGAGAGGCTGGGGGAATGGGGAATTATCGCCTCCTAAAGAGGGACCAGTGGGATCAAATCCCAAAACTTTCCGCAATATTTCCCGAGGGCTATTTTGAAAATTTCCCAAAGGGGGCAGTTCTCAAAACGGTTCGGAGAAAATAAACCCCTGAAACCTCGTCCCCCCTACAGCGTTGCAAGGCAAGGGAAATTCGGATTCACTATGGATAACGACACCCAAAATTTTTCCAGTTGAAGAACACAGCCAACATTCTACGCCAGAAGAAATTTGCAACACAAAAAAACTGGTCCTTCTCTGGCAGCGACGATTTTCGAAATCCTCCCTTACTCCAGTTTTCCTAACAATTTTCTTTTTGGCCTCAGTTCTCAGGGTTTGTGGGGGAAGGGAAATGAAAAAGGGGAAAAAAATGTGGTTTTTCCCTCCCATTTCAAATCCAGAAACTTGATGTCCCCAGGTCAGCACAGCCAAAGAAGGATAGCGGTTTCCAAAAAGATGTCCGACACCCCTCTAAATAGGGTTCCCTTTATCACACTCCAGAGTGCGTGAAAAGAATCAGCAAGAACTTTCAGAAGTCTCTTTGGGGGAGGATTATCAGATGATCCTATGCCTGGAAAGGTGTGGAGCAAGGGTTCTCCAGAGGATGAAGGACACCGGGGTTTCTGTCTGCCGGATTTCTGAAGAAAGGGGTGAACGTCTGGTTTGCTGTTGAAACATCGACCTCTTGGGAAGATACGCCAATGGACAGAACAATTTTACGGATAGTTGGGCGTGATCAACCAACGAGCAGAAGAAGAAGTCCCTTCAACCAGCCACTTGCCATTTCCAGCAAGCTTGTTCCCCGCACCACCAATTTGAGGTCAAGTACAAGAGAGCAAATATAAAAAACCCAAACCAATGATTTGAAGGCTACCAGCTTTGGGTGAGGAAACACTTGCAACAACAGACTTCATCGCACTTTGGGGACTTGGAACTACCCCGCTCTGACGACAGCAGTGTTGAAAACCCCCGTTGATGACCTTGCGAGAATGAGGAGAACCAAAATATTGACGAGCAGCCAGATCAAGGGTCTACATCAAATTCCCCAAAATCCGAGACCTTATTCTGTCAGGACAGAAAAGGATCAAGAGGGATGCGAAGTCAGTTTAAAAAGAAGTGATGCCAATGGGCTGCAAAGAAGTCTCTACTGTTAACATGATCCTGTCCAACGTTGTCAGACAAAAAAGGGTTATTCCCACTCCTCAGAGATCACCGACGACTCGCGACGCTACACACAGTTCTGATGTTGAACAGGGCATCTCTTCCTACGTGGTTGGCCCTGGAGAAGAACCATATAAAAAAATTGATCTGGATCGTATAGTTGCGCAATGAAAATTTAGCGTCGAAGGAAACACAAACGGACCTCAAGAGGGCCCTTTGCACATTTGCATTTTTCTGCCTTTCACGCCCCTTGGCAAAACGATCGATGGAAGCGGAATGACATATGTGCCCTTGAATGGGCAATACACTTCAGCAGCTTAGTGGGGAATTTTTGGGAGTAAGGGAAAACAAAAAGAGGGTTTAATACCCATCACTTAAAGGCCTGGCCATCTGATGTTGAGGGTTCGATGCAATTTTCCCCAAACTTTCCACCAGGACCTATCCGGGAACAGTCCATGCACTCAAGAAGGGTGCAGAACGCAGTGCGACAAGGGTGAGATCTATAAAAAGTGCAGGCCAGTACTAGAAGACTCCACCCCCATGCGAAAAGATATGGGGGTTGCTGAGTTTGTGCAGATCTCGAACGAGTGGATCCCTTTAATCTTCAGTGCCTGTCCCTTCGGGTGACGGGGGAAAGGGGAATTTGGCTGCGCTAGAGGACCCCATAAAAACTTTTTCGCGCACGATCTCCCCAACTATGTCGCCCATGCCCGCATCAGCACAGATGAAGGCCTTGGAACGAGAGATCCAGCACCCGGGAAGCACTAAGTTGGAGACTTTTTGTTGCGAAGTCAGAGTGCCATTCACCCCCCTTCACCCACCCAAAACTTGAACAGGAGATCAAGGGATTGAAAAGGGCCCTTGAGGGATGGTGGCCAGAGCCAAGAGGGAAACGTTTTGGGCCCCCTAGTAAAAACGACTCTCATCTCGCTCGTATGAAGAAGAATTACATCTACTAGCAGAAGCATCTCCAGCACCCTCCAAATCTGACACACATGTTCTGACAGACTCATCTTGAGTGTTGGCTTTTATTTCGAGGAAATGTTCACTCATCGTGTCGGAGAAAACACGGTGGAGCGGTTCAGAATTGTCATTAGGACAAAAGCGGCAGTAAGAGAATAGACACACCTCTGCCTTGGGGACGAGTTTTGTTCTTTTAGGACGAACAGATTCAGACGAACTGCCAGGGCGTCCTGGTCCGCGAGAAAGACAGGCTTGGGAATCAGACAGAGATCGTTTGGCCTTGAGCCGTTCAATCATGCCCTTGTTGACAATGGGCTTACGACATTCGCTGTAATAACGCACAGACTTTCGGGCCGCATCATCCAAGCTAGCTAGCCGATCACTGAGTTGTTTGATGTCTTTTTGACCCAAAGACAGTCGCTCTTCACAACATAGAAAAAGCTCTGCAATCATATCAGGATTGTTTATCAGTCTCTTGCAAGAGGTGGAACCCCCATTGCAGATGATGCACACACTGTTCCCGGACATTGTAGATTATCGTATTCACCGCATCTCAGCGCCTAACCTGAAAAAATATATATCAAAGAAACTTGAGGAATAGATTTACATTCCATGATATACTTTTTCATCCTTAACTATTAACAGGGCATTCTGAAAGCAAAATAGACGTCACCAGTCGTCTTATCGTGCCTGAAAAACATGAAAAAGAGGTATTACATGCATAGGTGAATTTCTCCTATGATAATGACGATACTAACCCTGAATTTGCCATTGACATAACCGGAAGTCGATGATAGGCACTACCAGTCGCCTCGAAAACATGACAAATGGACTCAAGAATCAGCTAAAACCCCAAAAACTACCTTAAGATCATAGAAATCTCTCCATTATTAGGAATTCAGTCGGTTCTGGGGGGTCCCGAAATGGAACGGCCTCCCAGAGGGAGGTTGAGGGGTCGGAAAATTTGAACCCCATCATTTTCCAATAGTTTGACCACAAATGAACCAGTTAAACCAATAAAATCTATTTTGGCATTCAAATCCCACAGGAGCTGTTTATATGACATGTCATACAAACACTATTAGTGTCCTTCCTTCAGATCCCTGAATTAGCCAATATTCTTTCCTTTAGTTTCCTCAACAAAGATGAATGTAAAAGCTACAACAAGGATGCTGGCTGCAGTGTAGAACCAGTAAAGACCAGGCTGTGTCAGCGCGGCCAGCATTGGGCTGTAGAATTGCAGCGCCAGGAAGGCAAACAACATCCCCGATGAAAGGCATACGGAGAAGGTCTGTTCAGAAGAGGAAAAATGAATGATAAGCATAAAGATATTCCATGGGCATGCCTTAGAATATAAACTGACAAATGCTTGGAAATGTGAAAGCATTGTGCCATAAAATTGTACCTTTGTGCGATTTTAACCCCTTCACGCCCAGATCTTTCTTTTGCTATAAAAAAATGTCTTGTGGAGCCATACAATTGCAAAAAGTAACTGAATATACCAAATTAGCCAGTGGACAAGGATACTAAACAGGTCATAGCTATAAACTTTTTAATTAATATTCACAAAAATCGTTCTTAATGGTACCCAGAGATTTTACAATGGAAATTCCGCTCTGCCTCAAGGGGTTATAGGATTTTTATACTGACGACAACTTACCTGCCCCCGAACACTGGTGGGGAAGTACTCGCGGCGGCAAGGACGAAGGGCACGGGGTGGGGCTCCCACGGGATCCGAACATGACCAGCACAAGAAGAACAGTGGCACCCAGCCAGCCTGCAGCCCAACACGAAGCATATTAGTAGTATTCATTGACAAAGTACCAGTTTACAGAATTTCTACTGTCTACTTCTCCGTAACAGCCCCAAGCCAGACGAAGGAGACAAAACAAAAGTACCATGTCGTTATAGGATCACATGCAAAAGGGAAACTGTGAAGTCCTCGGCTCCTCATCCTACATCGGCATGACGACAACGGAGCTGTCCAGACGTCTTAACTTGCACCTAACTTCCGGAGCCCAAAAAGTCACCTATTAGAAAAACATGGCATCATCATCACAAGACATTTCTAGAAAATACACAATTGGTCCGACATGTGTGCAGATGTGGCGGCGACTTCCAATTCTATTCTAAAGCACTATACAATAAAGAGAGATCAAGTTTCCCACGCTTACGTACAGTCAGCGATTCTCAAGCTCACCCAGCATGAAGTAACAAAGCAAATACAGCCTACTCACAGAAAGCCATGCGAGGAGTCAACACCCAATTGTAGCATCTCCCACTCACAGAGATGAGAAGCAGAAGTTTCTACCATCATCGCCGCCATCAGCTGTGTGGCCGGCAGCTTCATTATAAATAGCGCTTCACTCTGCAGCTAAGTCATGCTCACCTCTACAACTGAGGAGAACCATCGTCCAACAGGCTGCTGAAGAAGGGTTCTTCTAGACCCGAAATATCGCGAATACAGCAAAATGACAACTACGGCAAAGTCTAAATTGATTACAAAAGAGAAAAGACACTTCTTAAAACCAAAGAAAATTATCTTTAAACAGATAATAACCGCTGACTAGCTAATCACTTTTTAACGATATATATATATATATATAATATTATATAAGCTATAATATATATATATATATATATATATTATATTTATATATATATAAATATATATATATATATATATATATATAGATATATATATATATATATATATATAATAATATATATATATAATATATATAATACAAAATATATATATATATATATCATAAATAGCAAATATATATATATAGATATATCTATTTGTATTTAATCTATAATATATATTATAAATTTTGTTATTTATCTTATATATATATATCTCTATATCTATATATCATATCATATATCTATTATATATATATATATATATATATAGTAATATATATATATCTATATAATATATATATATATATATATAGTATAGATATATATATCTATAATATTATATATATCTATCTATAATATCTCGTTAAGTGATGCTATTTCAGCGTTTATTATCTGTTTAAAGATTTTTCTTTGTTTTTAAAGAGTGTACTTCTTCTCTTTTTGTAATCACTTTTCTGAAGTTTGCCGTATCTTGTCATTTTGCTGTATCGCTATTTCGGGTCGAAGAACCTTCTCAGCAGCCTGTGGAAGATGTTTTCTCCTCAGTTGTAGAGTTGAGCATGACTTAGATGCAGAGTGAAGCGCTATTTTATAATGAAGTCCTGCCTGCCACACAGCCTAATTGCGGCGCTGATTGGTAGATAAATTCTGCTTCTCATCTCTGTGAGTGGGAGATGCTAATTGGTTTTGTTGACTCCTCGCTTTGCTTTTCTGTGAGTAGGGCTGTTATTTGCTTTTGTTCTTTTCATGCTGGGTAGAGCTGTTAGATCGCTTGACTGTACGTTAGCTTGGATTGATCTCTTTTATTATATTCTTTCTAGAATAGAATTGGAAGTCGCCGACACTCTGCACACATTCCGACCAATTGTGTATTTTCTTCTAGAAATGTTCTTGTGATGATGATGCCATGTTTTCTATAGGTGACTTTTTGGGGCTCCGAGTTATGTGCAAGTAAGACGTCTGACAGCTCCGTTGTCGTCCATGCCGATGTGGATGAGAGAGGACTTCACAGTTTTCCTCTTTGCATGTGATCCTAATAACGACATGGTACTTTTGTTCTTTGTCTCCTTTCGTCTGCTTGGGCTGTTTTACGGAGAAGTAGGCAGTAAAAATTCTGTAAAACTGGTACTTTGGTCAATGAATTACTACAATATTGCTCGTGTTGGGGGGCCTGAATGCTGGCTTGGGTGCACGTTCTGCTTGTGCTGGTCATGTTCGGACTCCTACGTGGGAGCCACCCCGTGCCCTTCGTCCTTGCCGCCGAGTACTTCCCACCAGTGTTTCGGGGGCAGTAGTTGTCCGTCAGTTAAAATCCTTACCCCTTGAGGCCAGAACGTATTTCCATTGTAATCTGGGTTACCATTAGACGATTTTTTGTGATATAATTAATAGTTTATAGCTATGCCGTGTTTAGTTATCCTTGTCATGGCTATTTGGTATAATTCAGTTACGTTGTGTAATTGTATGGCTCACACGACATTTTTTTAAGCAAAAGAAAGATACTGGCGTGAAGGGGTTAAAATCGCACAAAGGTACTATTTTATGGCACATGCTTTCACATTTCCAGCATTTGTCAGTTTATATTCTAAGGCATGCCCCGATGGAATTATATTTATGCTTATCATTCTTTTTCCGTTTTCTGAACAGACCTTCTCCGTATGCCTTTTACATCGGATGTTGTTTGCCTTCCTGGCGCTGCCAAGTTCTACAGCCCAATGCTGCCGCGCTGACACAGCCTGGTCTTTACTGTTCTGCACTGCAGCCATCATCCTTGTTGTAGCTTATTACATTCATCTTTGTTGTAGGAAACTAAAGGAAGAATATTGGCTAATTCAGGATCTGAAGAAGGACACTAATAGGTGTTTGTATGACATGTCATATAAACACTCCTGTGGGATTTGGAGGCCAAAATAGATTTTATTGGTAACTGGTTCATTTGTGGTCAAACTACTGAAAATGTGGGGTTCAATTTTCCGACCCTCAACCTCCCTCTGGGAGGCCCGTTTCCATTTCGGAACCCCCCAGAACCGACTGAATTCCTAACTCCTCTAATAATGGACAGATTTCTATGATCTTAAGTCGTTTTTGGGTTTTAGCTTATTCTGAGTCCATTTGTCATGTTTTCGAGGCGACTGGTAGTGCCTATCTCGACTTCCGGTATGTCACTGGCAAATTCCGGGTTGTATCGTCATTATCATAGGAGAATTTCACCTATGCATGTAATACCTCTTTTTCATGTTTTTTTCAGGCACGATAAGACGACTGGGTGACGGTCTATTTGGCTTTCAGAATGCACTGTTATAGTTAGGATGAAAAAGTATATCTTGGAATGTAGAAAAATTTTAAATGTATTCTTCAAGTTTCTTGACATATAGTATTTGCAGGTTAAGGGCTGAGATGCGGTGCATACGATAACTCAATGTCTCGGGACAGTGTGGTGCATCATCCTTGCCAATGGGGGTTCCACCCTCTTGCAAGAGACTGATAACATCATGTATGATTGCAGAGCTTTTTCTATTTTGTTGAAGAGCGACTGTCTTTGGGTCAACAAAGACATCAAACACCTCAGTGGTCGTCTAGCTACTTGGATGATGCGGCCCGAACGTCTGTGCAGTTATTACAGCGATGTCGTAAGCCGCATTGTCCAGGGCTGATTGAACGGCTCAAGGCCAAACGATCTCTGTCTGATATCCCAAGCCTGTCCTTTCTCGCGGAACCAGGACGCCCTGGCGTTGCGGGGGTCTGAATCTGTTCGTCCCTAAATAAAAAACTCGTCCGCCAATGCAGAGTGTGTCTATTCTCTTACTGCGCTTTTGTCCCTACTGACAATTCTGAACCGCTCCACCGTGTTTTTCTCCGACACATGGATGAACATTTTCCTCCAAATAAAGGCAACACTCAGATGACTCTGTCAGAAACATGGTGTCAGATTTGGAGGGTGGCTGGAGATTCTTCTGCTCTCAGAGAATTATATCATCGGAATTGCTTGTGATTTACTCAGCGTACTACACTCTAAAGCACAATAGTAATGACTCTCATTTGCTCTCTGTGTGATGAGAGATGATTATCTCTATTCAGACACCTTCATTGTGCCGATTCAACCCATAGTATGGCTGGGGGAATGGTGAATATCTGTCCATCCGGAGAGGTACCATATGGAGATCACGGAAGCCACAAACTACCGCAATTATCTCAGAGGGTCATTTCTGAAGGCTTCCAAAGGTGCAAGTTCGTCAAATCGTTCGAGAAATGAACCTGACAACCTCGTCTCCCCTACAGCCGTGAGCATGGCAATGGAAATTCGACTTCACTACTGATAACGACAGCACAATTTTCCAGTTGAAGAACACAGCCAACATTCTACGCCACGAGTAATGCAACACATAAACTTGGTCCTTCTCTGGCAGCTTTGACGACTTCGAACATCCTCCCGTTCGCCAGTTCGTCCCTAACACATCGTCTATTTGGCCCCTCATGTTCTCACGGTGTCGGAATGCGCAATGAAGAAGTGGACAAATACTGTGGAATGTTGCCTCCCAATTATAATCCAGAACAATCAGATTGATCACCAGGTATGCACCAGCCAAAGTAAAGGATAGCGGATTCCAGAAGACTGTCCGACGACGCCTCTCATAGGTTTACCTCTTACCATCCACTCCAGAGTGCGTGATAAATCTAGTCAAGAATCTTTCAAGTTGAAATTGGGGAGTGATTACACTGGGGAACAAAGTTTTGTGAGTTAGGTCTGACAACTTTTTATTAAGTAATTTTTTGGGTGCTGAATCCCAACTGATCTCAGTTTTTTCTCTATCACGTCAAGTTTTTGACTGGTAGGATTTTCGTTTTCTTAAAAATATGAAAAATACTGTCCATAACAGTAACAGTGCTTATTTTATCAAAGTTGCAATGTTAACATACAATGAAAAATGAAAAGAATAGGCATGAATATAATGTTTATTTAACATTATCATGTTTTAGAAAGGATAAGGCTATAATTGTGTGCAGGTTAAGGTACACATTTTACGTTTGTAGCTTTGGTTTGGAGTGTTCAACTTGATGACCTATCGCGTTTGATGCTCAACAATATCGCCATCATATGCAAATCCCATCTACCCTGGTACTTTCTTTCCATAACCTTCAAATCTTGGTGAAATCGTTCACCTTGCTCGTCCCGGTAGTCGCACAAGATTTTCCGGAAAGGTTGCATATTGCTATGCAAAAAATGTACTTTAATACTCATGTTGCACCAAGCGCTTTTGTGCTCTCCAATAGTTTCTGGGGCCAATTTCTGTGTAATTACTTGCACGTGTATTTCCAGAAAGTTCTTGACGACTCCTTTGAATAATAGCCAATCATTCTTTTCAAGTCTGACATAGTACCGTTGACATGTTCATCTTTGATGAGCTGTCGAAATTTGGTGGACCCCAAACACACCGGCCTTGATTTTTCAATTGACAGTCCAGGAAATGCCAGATGATGTACTTCAAACAGTCCGCATCAGTTGACAATGCTTTTACAATTGTTTCATGAGACCTATTTTTTATGTGCAGAGGTGGGATATTTTTTTCTTCCTGTCAACAGTGGCTCATGTACACTGTTAGATCTCCAGTTTAAAATCAGATCTCGAGGCCAATTCGTCTGAACCCAATGCTTCTCTCGAGCTCTGCTATCCCACATACAGAGAAAGCAGGGATACTTTGTGTATCCGTTTTTGACCATAAAGAAAAGACAAAAGAAGGAAGGACACAATTTTTAGGTCAACTACAGATGATCCAATTGTGTTTGTCATATGCCAATAACTCATGACTCTCTTTTACCTCTCCATATTCTTCACGAAGACAGACCGATGCCATAGGGGACTGCGCCAAACAAATTGCATTGTGTAGAACGACACACTTCAAGCTCGCTTGGGGGGGGGGGGGAGCTATCATAAACAATCGCCATTCATTTGGATTGTAGATTTGAAAGCCCTATTCCTTCATTAAAACCAGGAATGTTATGGCAAACACACAAAACCGCTGGCACTTCCGAAAGTACTGGCAGAATATACTTTCTCTGGTTTCGAAAGTATATACCTTCACTCCTTGTTCAAGTATGTTTTTCTCGTTCAGTCTTGATGCTAGTATTTCTGAAGCTTTTTTGGATAGGCCCAAATCACGTGCTATCATTCAACTCGTACTGATCAAATCCCCTACAACTGAATCCTCGTGAATGTCAAAATCTGCATCATTGCGTCACTGCGTTCTTACATCACTCAGATCTTCTAGAGGAGGTAGATGTTCGAAAACTGGCACTGGAATTTCAGCTGAATGAGGCATTGGTCTTATAGCTGACGGACACAAGTGGATATTTTGCTTATCTGGAGGGTAAGCTTGTGGAGAAAAACTTGACGTGCTAGAAAAATTCAGCATCGACGGAACCAAACTGGTTCCTCAGAGAAGGCTTCTGCAACATCGCATTTTGCTGCTTACACGCCTTGCAGACGATCGATGAAGCGGAATCGACATATGTGCCATTGATTTGGACATATACACTCAGCAGCTCTTCGTGGAATTATGGCGGTAAGGCATACACACGAGGAGTTGAATCCCACATCACTACCGGCCTGCCATCCTATGTTGATGTTCGATGCAATTTCCCAACTCTTCCACCAGGACCTCTCCGGGAACGGTCCACTGCACTCAAGAAGCGTTGCATGGAACGACAGTGCTGACAAGTGTTGAGATCTATGACACGATGCAGGCCAGCTCTGCAGAAGATCTCACACCACATGCAGAAGAGATATTGGGGAAAGGCTCGCTGATTTTTCTGTGCAGTATCTCAAAAAAAGGGGAATCCCTTTCTAAAATCCCCATCAGTCCCTGTCGTTCAGGTGACGGGGAAAGGTTTTTTGGTTGGGCGCTAGGGGGACCTCACAAATACTTCTTTCGGGGACGATCCCCTTTCAACTAGTCGCCCCCATCCCAGTCCATCTAGCCCCAGATGAATCCCTTTGGGAACGGGGACGATCAGCAAATGGGAAGCATAAAGTCTGGGGGATTTTGTTGTTGCGAAGTCAGGGGTTTTGCTTTTCACCCACCCGTTCCCCCGCCCCCAAACACAAAAAGGGGAAAATCAAGGGATTGGGGGCGCCATGGGGGGAGGTTGGGCCCGACCAAGGGAAGCAGCTTTGGACCGCCTAGAAACCAAACGACTCCTCATCTCGTGTATAAAAGAAAAATTTTACATCTAAAACCCTTCCCAAAGCTTCCACATCCTCAACCCCGAAAGGGCACTCCCCGCTCTCAGGAATATAGCTTGAGACCCCAACCAACGCACTGAAATTCCAAAAACCCCAATCGATTTTTGCACTGTGCAGGTAATCCTTTGAAGTCAGGCCCCCTTTGAAGGGGTTTTTTTTTTATAAAGCTCTTGTACCAGCACTATGAAGGAGGGACTCACGTGCCTGCGGGAAAAAGGGTGAGCACGTTTCAAGGGCTTCATTCATGAAAAAGACTGTTTTTGGGACGTCAACCTGTCATTTTGGGGATCCGATGAAAAAACGAAAAACCCCCAAAAAAAAGACGTTCTCGAACTGGAGGAGAAAACAAAAGTCCTGTGGGTGACTAAGGCCCTCAAGTTGCGAGAGGGGGCGTAAAGCTGCTGGGCCGATTTTTTAAACATCCAAAAAAGCCGACCCGACCTTGGGGCCCAAAAATAAACGGAGCGTCGGGGGATATGAAAATGTCAGTGGTGCCGCGCTCGCTATGTGCGTTGATGGGGCTCTGTATACCCCCGACAGAAAAGCAGTTGAGCATGCCATTGAAGGAGTAAAAGTAAAACCCCACAAGCGCACGGGGCTCCTAAATTAGTGACGAGGATCTTTCGTGCAGAGTACTTTTTGCGGAGGTTTGGCCCCAATGCATAAAAAAAAAGCCCACGATGCAAACTATTGATCTTCAAGCGATCATCAGCGCTCAAATCGAGAGGGTCGGCTATCATGGGGTCGAGTGATTTTTGCCCGTTATTGCCGTTTTCAAATTTTTTAAGAGAAAAAACACGAAGAAGACGGCAGTAACGTAAACTAATTTCCAAATCAAAAAACAGCTCACGATGTCTATCAAGGAGCCCCTCTCTGACTCAAAAACCAAGGTAGCCTGAAGCTATGTTCCCCCAGGCCCTTCTGGAACTCGGGGCCGCGACCCACCGTGTACCCCTTAAAGACACTAAGATCAAAAAAGTTTCGAAGAAACCATCCCACGAGAGGGGATACATTGTCCCCATCAAGTCTTGGCTGCACAGAGAGGTGGGACAAAAATATGTGTTTGTTCACCAGACCCCCTGATACTACACTTCTTCTCGAATTGGTTTTTCCCCTGGTCGCCTTGGAGCAAAGGTTTGAACGCGCAAAACACATTGCCTGCGAGACAAGTCCTAACACTACCCCCCAAAGAACACAAAAGGTTTTGGGTTGTAAAGGACGGAGTTTAAGTTCCTGTGAGATTCTCGCCCTGCCCCGCCCCCGGGGTTTTTGAGCTGAGAAATTGGCTGCAAATCAGGGTGCACAAAGGTGCAGCTGTCGTAGCTGGATTTCCTCCTCCTCTCTGCAAAATGCACGCCGTGAATGCAGAACGTGATGGGAGATGGAGAAGATGACATTGATGAATGATATTTAATCTTAAAATATCGGAATGAAAGTTGCAAAAGTTTTCATTTTATTTTTTATTATTATTATTTATTATATTTTTATTTTATTTATTATTTTTATTTTTTTAATTTTTTATTATTATTTTTTTTATTTTTTTTTTTAAAAAATTTTTAAGAAGAATTACGAATTACAGAATTTTAAAAATTAAATTTCCCCCATTTTGCGTTTTTTTCAACTTTATTGCTTTTTAGTTTTAAAAAAAAATTTTTTTAGGAAAAAAATGATTGTGTATTTTGAAAAATTTTTATTTATTAATGAAATTAAAATTTATAAATTCCCAAAGTTTTTAAATTGGGGGTTAATTTTCACCAATTTCCAAAAATTTTGTTTTTTTTTTTTAACCTTTTAAAAAAGCCAAATCTTTATGTCCAAAAACATAAAAAAGAGGTATTAAGCTAGGTGAATTTCTCCATGATAAAAAAACCAACCCTAAATTTTGCCATTGACATACCGGGAGGTCGTTTTAAAACCCCCAAAAAAGACAAAGGACCAACTAAAACCCCAAAACGACCTTAAATCATAGAAATCTCCCATTTTAGAGGAGTTAGGAATTCATCGGTTCTTGAAAAGGGGCCCCCAGAGGGGTTGAGGGGGTCGGAAAATTTGAAAACCCCCCATTTTCCCAAAAGTTTGACCCCAAAAAAGAACCGTTAAACCATAAAATCAGTTTTGGCATTCAAATCCAAGGGGACTGTTTATAAAAGTCATACAAACACTATTTGTTCTTCCCTTTAATTCCTGCTTAGCCAAATTCTTTTTTTTGGTTTTTCCTCAACAAAAATGAATGTAAAAGCCCCAGCAAAGGGTGCTGACGCAGCGTAGAACCAGTAAAGACCCCGGGTGTGTCAGCGCGGCCAGCATTGGGTGTAGAATTGCAGCGCCCCGGAGGCAAACACATCCCGATGAAAGGGATACGGAGAAGGTCTGTTCAAAGAAAAAAAAAGAATGTAAGCATAAAGATATTCCATGGGCATGCCCCGAATATAAACTGACAAATGCTTGGGAAAAGTGAAAAACTTGTGCCATAAAATATACCCTTTTTGCGATTTTTAAACCCCTTCACGCCCAGATTTTTTTTTTTGCTATAAAAAAATGTCTTGTGGAGCCATAAATTACAAAAAGTAACTGAATATACCAAATTAGCCAGTGGACAAGGATACTAAACAGGTCATAGCTATAAACTTTTAAACCTATATTCACAAAAAATCGTCTAATGGTACCCCAGATTACAATGGAAATTACGTTCTGGGCCTCAAGGGTTAAGGATTTTAAACTGACGACAACTTACCTGCCCCCGAACACTGGTGGGGAAGTACTCGGCGGAAGGACGAAGGGCACGGGGTGGGCTCCCACGTGGAGTCCGAACATGACCAGCACGAAACAGAACAGTGGCAACCCAAGCCCGCCTGCCCGCACCAAAATGAGCAATAGTAGTAGTAATTCATTGACAAAGTACCAGTTTTTCAGAATTTTTACGTTCCAAAAAAAAATCGTCAAAAAATGCATTCTACAATACCAACAATGTCAATGACCATTGTTAAATAAGATTTCGGAAAGAGATGGGCAAAAAAATTTAATTCACACACACACAGTAAAGGGTTAAAGGAACAAACTCAGCAACTACGTCATGAGTGCAAACATGGTAGATCGTTTTGCGAATAGAAAAAATTTATGGATGATGAAGATAGATCGTAGGTTTTGGCTGCACAGGAGCTCGCTTGAGTAGGGCAAGGCCTAGTTCAAGGAAGAAGTGATAGAAGCAAGAGGTGTGCCCTTAATTAAGTAAAAAAATACTGGATTAATGTAGCTATAGAGACCCGTACACATCAGGTTACCTTAGGCCATATACAAAACTACCTAATCTCTGTTGTACTGTCGATGTAAGGCCTAACATTAATTGGTATTCTATATCGACGTTTAGACTAATGATGTTGAAGAAAAGGAAGAGATCAAATGGTTTAGCATCGACTCACCGGGAGAAAATGGTATTTTCTGGTGGCGCCCTCGGCCAGGGAGACAAAATATCCCGAGCGTTGTCAAGGGGGCTGAAGTGGGTGGCATGGGAGGGGATCAAAAAAAGTTCGTCGGCCAACCCTGTCGACGATGGAGATTGCACCAGATTCCCAACGATCCTCATGCTGCCACGATAATAGTGCTTCTGTCTGCGTCCCAGGGAATGCCCATCTTCCGCAGGATCCGGGCTGTATGCACAATAAAGCATAGCTCCCCACAGAACTGCTGGAAAGCGAAATCATTACGATAGTGGCAACCGTTTTGCCATGTACCAGCTCAATAGTTTCTGCCATCCGCCCGCGCGGCAGGAATTCTTCATCTTATAGTTTCTATTTCTGAGTGCAGGTCTGCGTGAGGGCCTCGAAGTTTTCCTAAGGACTATCATGGCTTTATGATAATTTTCCCCCACTGCCCCCCCCCCAGACCAGGATCGCCGCCCTGTGAATTCGAGATATAAAGAATGTACCGACCAGAATAGTAAACCCGAAGGGAGCGATTGGCACCCTTACCAGAGGCCAGGTGACCGGTACCAAGAGACCAAATAAAGACCACACGCTTACGGTAAAGAGGCCCCCCAACCCTGCTGGCCAACGGTACGATGGCATGCCCGCACCCCTGGCACCTACACGCACCGCTACACCGGCGATTTGTACCGCGTTACAGACTCACTGCAACAGAAGAAACTCCCGACATACGCGACCCGAATCCATCGAAACCCACCAATCTTTCTGGAGGAAGTAACGGCAAAGCTTATGACTTGTCTGATTCGCTTCATAGGTGGGAGAGTTGAGGGACTAAACGATGATAAACATATGGCCCTATTTAGGGCGAAAGAATAAGCAAAAGTCGGCAGCCGTAATTCCACACACAACTTGATATTGATTATTGAATCACAAACAGCTTTCATCAGACGTGGCCAGATTTCAGTTATAATAACCTTGCTCCAAAGAGGATCACAGCGTTAGCGAGCAAGGGCAATGGACACCATCCTATAAGTAAAGGAGCCACTATAGACCAGCAGGGACCCTTCTGGCCCCAGTCGTGTCACCCAATGACTTTCCACCAGCCCATGCTCCAAAAAAGGAGAGCGTCCCTAGCACCATTGACTGCCTGGGAAAGAAGACTATACACAATTCATCATGGAAACACAGCATTACAAATATAATGTATGGCAATGGATTGTGTCGAGTATAATCTTGGTGAGTGTACCCATCTCAGGGCCGCGTCCACTGTGTGATTCAAAAACACCTGTTGTCACTATTAAACATGTTTAGATACACGTTTGCAACAGTTATTTGGACAGGATGTTTGGAAACCATGGGGTCAGCAATTTTGCGACCATGTTCGCAGCAGCGATGACGCATGGCGCGAGTTGGAGGCGCCCACAGCGGCCTCGGCCACATCGGTGTGCCAACATGTCCCGACTCAGTGGTTCCAAAATTATCTGGACACAACAGTTCACAACAAGTTCACAGCTGTTCGGTATATGTTGCTTCCATGTTGCCCGCGCATGTTTAACACACGTGTGGACGCGCCCAGGGGCCTCACCTACCGACTACACGAGTATGTTTGCATACGAGATAATAATACTTACTATCCACAATAAGCCTAAATTCAGTGTCTCCTGATAAAATAAACAAAAAATAAAGTATATTTTCAGTTAAAATACTTACAAAAAATGATCAGCTTTATGCTAAGGCTAAGGCAAGCACAGGAATATAGTATTTCATAAGCCCGTGTTAGTGCAGTAATACCCATTACAATGTTGCTGTTTACCTTATGTTCAAAGAGATGCGTGACTTCAATAAGGCCTAACGACATTCCACCGTCCTTAAAACTGCCATGGGAGATATTTAGATCACTGCACATTACATTTCCGAGCTGTGCGTACCAACTAGAAGGCATGAGGAAGAGGAGAAATGAGTATCCAGCACATAAAGGGGGTACGTCTATGTTCATTATGAAGAAATTGTTGGCTATAGTGTGTGTCACAACAGGGGAGCAAGACGTGAGTCTATTAAAATTAGTCTAATATTCATTGAATGTAGTATTAGGCGAAAATCTTGTAGCCTACTTACTGCCCCACGCTGCGCAATCTTAATTGTGATAACACTGATAATTCACCTCATCTTATCAGTGTGAATTGCGAAAGAAAGCCATTTTTTCTGATTATACCTTACTATGTGTTATTACGGCATGGTTAGATATCAATGTGATGTGTATAATCGTAGTATCTATACTAAAGCAGGATGTATGAGTGTCTGTGTGGTCCTTCTACCGGCGCTCTCGTATCAAAGGGATTTAGTCTATTTCGAGCTTAATCACTTAAGAGTACCATGTACATGAAACGTTATACCGTAGAGGAAAAAAATATTATTTCAATTGTAATTTTTTTCGTATTGAAGATAGAGGTACAACAAACATATAAATGATAACTGGAAATAGACACCTTCTTTCTGATTCACCCAGAAGTTTAGATTAACCTCTTGAGACCAAGAATACATAATTTCAATGGTATATAACCACCATTAGACGTTTTTGGTGATATAAGCAATTATTTATCAATATGCCGGTTTAGTATCCTTGTCGACTAACACATTTGGTATATTTGGTCACTTTGTTTATTTTTATGGCTCGAACAATAATGATTTTTAATAACAAAGACAGGATTTGGCGGAAGGGATTAAGGGAATAAGAAAACAAATATATGTAGGATGCCAGTATGTGTAGCTTCATGTGTGTGGGGCCAATTCCCTGCGGTTGGTCACTCTGCCCACAACTCAAGCTGTTTACAGTAGTCTCTAATAACCTAATAACCAGTATTTCAATAAGCGCCAAGCGATGCTGTCATCGTAGTTCAACATGAAGATTTTTGTATCAGTATAAAATATAAGTCTTTGGTCCTAGTATGTGTAATGAACATCTCATCTGTACAACACCTTGAAAATTGTGTCGTACGGATTTTTTTGAGAAATAGTTCCAATTTATATATGAAAAATAAATTTTATGGGAAGCAGCTACCTGTCATGTCTATCTGTGCTGGAGTCAGGACGAAGCTCCGTGCCCACCCAAGACAGATGTTGTTCAGGGGCGAGATAGGAGCGGGCTGCAGAACGGCCAGGTGAGAGTGAAGCTCCATGGAAAAGTGGACCACGATGATATAACACGAAGGACAACCTGCAAACACATGGACCGGAAGGCGTCATGTCTGTGGCAGATAGGAAGAAAAGGAGTGGGGACATTTGGAAAAAACACAAGTATTGTTGTTCAATGTTGAGAGAATAGAGAGGAGAAACAGTGGATGAAAATTGGGATCTAAACTAATTTCCTGGAACCACTATTACTAAAAAAAAAAATGGACAGTCTCCACCTACGGGACAGCATTAGTGGGGTAGATCTGGATTGAAGTTGCTAGTGTCATGTGTTTTAAGCATTTATCGAGACAATAAAAATAGTCTACAGTTATTTATGATTACCAGTTATCGTTTTGTGTAAGCAGTAACTACAGGCGCTATAGCTCCAACGTAACAAAGAAAACAATAAAAAATAAAAAGTATCTGAGGAATTAATTACATGGAAGGCATTTGTTCAACTTTATGCAAAGAAGGTTGATGAGACACAATCATCAAAATCTTCCAATCTTCAAAACGAAAACGCGTTGACAGAGTACTACGCCTTGTATGGCGTTAGACATGTAGTCAGAATTTATGTCAAGGCTTACTGTTCACAGTAAAATAGTACGTTAACAAACGAAACCGCCCTACGTGTGTTGGAGATCCATGGATTCCGAGTCTTTCTAATATCTATGTTTTGAATTAGTATTATAACCGATATATATATATATGATAGTTATATATATAGTATATATATAAATATATTATAATTATATATTATATATTGTGTTACGACGGCAGAGTGAAAATACAGGTCCGAGCCGAAGTAACCAAAAAAATGATAAAGAAAATTAAACATAAGGACAAAGAAAGTTAATAAAAGTTACTATGACAATTTATATCGTAATATAATAAACAAAAAAGTAAAGAAAGCAAGCACGGTTAACAAAAGAAAACAAAAGACTAGAAGCCTTTAAGAGGTCTCAAAAAACATAGAATATCTCACAACGAGAGTCGACACAGAAACCACAAAAAAAAACCCTAATCTATAAACAAAGGTGTATAAAGTATCCACAGTTGGGGTCTGCAGGTCTAACCGGTAACCCTAAATGTGATAAATAAATGGGTAACGCCACCATCAGATTGAGAGTGAATCGGAGGACACAGGGGGCGGCATGAAGCCTCTAAGATCACAGGCGTCCAGATGTCACTATAAAAAACTGTTGCGTTATTCACGGGCAAGACCCTCCATCACCGCCTTCAAGGAACTACAAGGGCATACCATTCGAGCTTTGGAGGTCCACTGCGCTACAAGCACAATCCTAGGCACAAATGTACAAACAAAAAAATATGATTTATCTGTCACTTTTAATTTTTAGCACCTATTGTTGTGCATCTGCATCCGCATCATATAATACGCATGTCATCTGAGATGCAAACACCGGTAATGCGTATCCTAATCCTTGCACATCTCATCTGAGATGCACAACCGGTAATGCAGCATCTCATCTGAGATGCACAAACGGTAATGACAATATCATCTGAGATGAACAACCGTAATGCACATCTCATCTGAGATGCACAACACGGTAATGCAAATCTCATCTGAGAGCACAACACTGTAATGACATCTCAGCTGAGATGCATAACACGGTAATGCCACATCTTCATTCGGAGATGCATAACACGGTAATGCACAATCTGTAACATCTGAGATGCATAACACGGTAAAGACCAACATACATCTGAGATGCCACAAACACACGGGTAATGCATATCTCATCTGAGTGCAAAAACCCCGGTAATGCACATTATCTGAGATGCAAAAAAGGGGTAATGCACATCCTCTGAATGCAAACACGGAAATGAAATTCATCAAATGCTAACACGGAAATGCACATTCATCGAGATGCATAACACGGAAGCAACTCACCTAGGCACAAAGGGTAATGCAAATTCATCTGAGATGCACAACACGGAAATGCACCTCATCTGAGATGCACAACACGGCTATGCACTCTCATGAGATGCATCACACGGTAATGCAATCTCACTGAGATGCAAAACGGTAATCACATCTGCATCTGAGATGCATAACGGTAATGACCATCTCATCTGAGATGCACAACCAGTAATGCCATCTCAGCTGAGATGACAACCAGGTATGCACATCTCATTGAGATGCTACAACACAGGTAATGCACATCTATCTGAGATGCACAAAAAGTAATGCAATTCTCATCTGAGATGCATAACACGGTAATGCACTTCATCTGAGAGCATAACGGTAATGCCATCTCATCTGAGATGCATAACACGGTAATGCATCTCTCTGAGATGCACACACGGTAAGCACATCTATCTGAGATGCCACAACACGGTAATGCCATCTCATCTGAGATGCACAACACGGTAATGCACATCTCATCTGAGATGCCACAACACGGTAATGCACACTCTCATCTGAGATGCAAACACGGTAATGCACATCTCATCTGAGATGCACAACACGGTAATGCACATCTCATCTGAGATGCACAACACGGTAATGCACATCTCATCTGAGATGCATAACACGGTAATGCACATCTCATCTGAGTTGCACAACAAGGTAATGCACATCTCATCTGAGATGCATAACACGGTAATGCACATCTCATCTGAGTTGCACAACAAGGTAATGCACATCTCATCATATATGTACATAAATTGCAAAGCCGATTGGGCACCACTGCCGCCATGTTTTTCCCCAGCAGGAAAAACATCCCCACGGTTTTACCAGAGGCCACATTTTTTACCCTAGTTAGTAAAATTCGTAGCGCCACGTCGTCCTGCCCTCCCTCCACTCTCTCCTCCTCTCCTTTTCTCTCCTCTCCTCTCTTCTCCTCTCTCTCTCTCTCTCTCTCTCTCTCTCTCTCCCCATCTCCTCTTCTCCTCTCTCTCCCCCCCCTCTCTCTCTCTCTCTCCTCTCTCTTACCCCCCCAGGTTGGGCCCCTTGGGAAGGTCGTGGCACGAGTGCAAATCCCTGCATTCGGTCGCGATTCGGGGTTCACCAAGTTTCGTCCTGGCGGGAGGCCTTTTTATATTCAAAACCTTTTAGTTTTGGGCTTGCAAAAATCTTTTTTTTTTTTTTTCCTCCTCTCTCTCCTCTCTCTCTCTCCCTCTTCTCTCTCTCTCTCTCTCTCTCTCTCTCTCTCTTCTCTTCTTCTCTCTCCCTTTTCTCTCCTTTTCTCTCTCTCTCTCTCTTCACACACAAACACGTAATATTGGAAATTTTTTTTATCGTAAATAATAGTAAATTTTAGCAAATTAAAAGGAGAGAGGGAAAAGAGAGAGAGAGGGGGGGGAGAGAGAGAGAGAGAGGGGGAGAAAAGAGAGAGAGGAAGAGAGAGGGGGACGAGAGAGATAAGGATTGAGGATGATCAGGGCAGATGCTCTCCTGTCCCCTCTCCTTCTCTCTCTCTTCTCTCTCTTCTTCTCTCTCTCTCCTCTTCTCTATTTTTGAAAGTTATAACGTAATTTTCTTAAATTATAGACCATAACAATATATGTAATTTTTATCACAAAATGTTGACTCATTTTAATTCAATAATGATGATATATATATATATATAATATATTATATATATTATATATATTATAATATATATATATATATAATATATATAATATATAAAGAAAAATACAGAGAAACAGACCTCTTCCTCATTCTCATTCCTCACTTCCTACCTGCTCACGCCTGTCCATCATGTGTGTGTGTGTGTGTGTGTGTGTGTGTTCAAGTTCAAGTTGTTTTTTCAAGTTCAAGTTCAATATTTATTGCCAGTATAATTAAATTACATAAGGAAACTACAACAAAAATGCATTAATTAAGAATGGCACGGTCTGCCGAGCCAAGGCTCCCTGGCAGACAAAAATAATTTATATAAGAGAATGCATAGGCATAGGCACGTGGGACGGACAATCATGGAATAAGTATTACACAAACGTACGCACGAAACGCACACGCACGTACGCAGCACAAGCACACACACACAAAATAAACAAACGAACAATCATACAAACACCATTGTACAAACACATCATACAATATTCACTTACATACATTCATACATTTAGAATGCAATACCTTTACATACTACACATATGCACACATCACACACATACATAGCTACAAACACACATGCATAACAACACTTACATTCGTACTCATACTGATATTTATATAGATTGAAGTGTATACAAATAAATTTCTAGAAGTTTTCTTAAATATGGAGAGTGTACTATTGTTAACAAAAAGATTTTATATTTGTTGGTAATGAGTTCCATAACTGTGGTCCGGAGTACATGATGCTGTGCCTGTACAGAGTTGTGCGGTATTGCGGACATCTCAGGTCTATACCGGTGCCTCTTGTTACATAAGAGTTCCCTACCAAATTGAATATTATGTTACTTGAAGTGAGAGTTAAATTTCTAAAAATACATAATAGCAAAAAATAGTTATGTAATTATCAAATTTTAGTAATTTATGTGTTGAATATATAAGACTTACAGAGTCGAATTTACCCATGAAAAATAAAACATCTAAAAAATGTATTTTGCGCTACTGATAATTTATTGAGATAAGAAGGCCAAGTACCACCCCAGACAGAAACACAATACATGAGATTAGGTAACATAAGTATAGTAGATGGTAATCATAGCTTCTTTAGTAAGTTGGTGACGAATCCTGTACAAACACTCCACATAATTTAGATATACATTTACTTAGGTATACTGCATTAATGTGGGGACCCCGTTTAAATGCTCGTCAATATAAAGACCTAAACACTTTGTATGGCTGACTCGGTGAGTTATTTGATCTTCTAGTGTTATTGGAGGCATATTAATTTTGTAGAACGATTTTGAAAAAAAAATATACTGGTTTTAGTCACATTTATTATAAGTTTAGTTGCCCTTATCCATTGATTTACCAACTGTAGTTTCTGTATTCAGGTTAGTATGCAAGGAATTTATATTATCATCTGATAACAATATGTTGGTGTCGTCTGCATATATGACAAATTCAAGTTTTTTGCTTGCATGTGGCATATCGTTAATATATATTATGAAAAGAATGTGTGATGCAGTGTGTATGCGTGCGTGTGTGTGTGGGTACATATAACATTAACAATTACATTATAATAATGTGTGTCGATAGATTCTAACATTATTTTCTTGTGTGTGTGTATGCATCTAGTTTATTCATCTAGTTGTATTATACAGGGGCCCGAGCTACGCTCGTATGGCCCCGTCTCCTAGCTACATTTTATCATTTATCCTTAGTGCTTAGTGTTGGGGAAGCCACCACCCCAACACCCCCCGGGGTTGGGGTGGTGGCTTTCTCTTCTTCTCTCCTCTCTCTCTCTCTCTCTCCTCTCTCTCTCTCTCTCTCTCTCTCTTCCCCTTCTCTCTCCCTCTCTCTCTTCTCTCTTTTCTCTCTCTCTCCTCTCTTCTCTCTCTCTCTCTCTCTCTCTCTCGAGAGAGAGAGAGAAGGAGGAGAGTGTAATTTACGAGGTGTGAGTATTCTGTTGATCTCCTTTCACTAAACCCCCCACCTCTTTATATCCGCTAATGTTAATCCAGCTGGGAGTGGTGTGTGTGGTGTGTGTGTGTGGTGTGCGTGTGCGTGTGCGTGTGCGTGTGCGTGTGGTGTGGGTGTGTGTGGGGTGTTGAGGGGGAGATAGAGAGAGAGATAATAATAATTTAATTAGAAGTCCATTATTTGGAAAAGTCTCTCTGAGTAATTAAAGCATTTTTTTCTAATTATTAGGGGTCTAAAATAAAAGTCATCAAAAGTTTTAAGCTTTTTTTCTACTAGCCACAAAAGCCCCCTCCGGGGGGGACTTTTTGGCAGCTCCTGCGGGGGCTATTAGGGTGGCCTTTGGCCCCCCCCTGTGTTTTTTGGGGGCCCCGGCCCAAAAACGGACTCTCCCAAAAGCCCCTTTAACTTTCCTGAAAACAAAGGGTAGAAATTTTAGTATTTCCCCCCCCCATTCCTCACCCATTACCCTCACCCCCCACCATCACTCCCCATTACCCTCAACCCCCCCCCTTCACTCCCATTACCCACCCCCCCCCAAACCATTTCCCCCCCACCATCCCCATCTCCCAACCCTCACCCCCCCACCCATTCACTCACCCTCACCCACCCCATTACCCTCACCCCCCCATTCACCACCCTTACCCCTCACCCTACATCAAAGGGTTTTTTCAAAATTTTCCAACCCCCTTTTTTTTTTACAATTACGCTAATAGGCGCTAAAAAAAAAAAAAAAAGTGTCGGAAACATTCATAACTGGGCTTTAAAACTTCCCTGGTCAACCCGGTTCCAAAAAAATGCCCTATGAGGTGATTGCGCCCGGGGGGGAACCTATACCAGCACACACCACACAGACACACTTTGCTTAATTTTTCCATTACCCATCACCCCCCCCCTATTCCCTCACCCATCACCCCCACCCCCCAACCCTCACCCCCACCCCTTCCTCACCATCACCCCCCAACCCCTTACCCACACCCCACCCACCTCACCCATTACCCACCCCACATCAAAGGTTTCCCCAATTCTCGCAAAACCCCTTTTTTTTTTACAATTTCGCTAATGGTCTAAAAAAAAAAAAAAAAAAAAAAAGATTTGGATCTCCCCATAATTGGGCTTAAAAAACCCTTTCCCCCGGTCCCCCGGGGCCAAAAATGGGCCATATGAGTTGAATTGCGCCACGGGGGGCGGGAAACCCAACCAGACCCACCAAAACACCACACACACCACGCAGACAGAGAGACCACTTTTGCTTTATTATTAAGATTTTCCATCACCCCCCCCCATTCCCCACCCATCCCCCATCACCCCCTCCCTACCCCCCACCCATTCACTCACCCATCCCCCAACCCCTTACCCATACCCCCCCCATTCACTACCCATACCCATCACCCTACATCAAGGTTCCTCAAATTTTTGCAACCCCCTTTTTTTCACAATTCTCGCTAATAGGTGCTAAAAAAAAAAAAAAAAAAAAGATGGTCATCTCAAAGTGGGGTTTGACCTTCCCCTGGTCAAATGATTTCCAAAAAAAGTGCCATAGAGTGTTTGCGCCACGGGGGGCGGAACCTTACCACCCACACACACACACCACACACACACCACCAACACACACACACCCACACAGACAGACACACTTTTTGCTTTTATTAAAAGAAAAGATAGTCGTACAAAATGGCTCCCGCCACCTCCCTTATATCGATAAGGGGCCCCCCTCCCTTATTCGATAATGGCCCCCAGCCACCCCCCCTTTAATCAAAAAGGGCTCCACCCACCCCCTTAATCGAAAAATGGTCCACCCCCCCTCCTTATATCGAAAATGGGTCCAGCCCCCCCCCTTTATCGAAAACACTGGCAAAAACTGTTTGCTATGGAGATGTGTAAAGCGATTTAGACAAAATTTGGGTAGCTGTTTTAAAAAATCATAACCTTTTTTGGTTCCGTAGGACTTTGATTTTACAGAAATACTCCCATTGCCTAAAGTCGGGATTTAAATGAAATTTTACAAAAAATATTTATTCTTTTTATTTTCATCATAAAGCTTCAATCCAATGCTTTAAATGCTATTTTCGTAAGAGGTGGTAGGTGCAGACTGCACTCTAAAGGTTTCGCTGTCGTAGCAAATTTTGTATAGCGTATTGATTGGGGGGTGATGGGGTTGGTTGCGCGTGGTCGTTTGGGGCCCTTGTGACCCGTTGGCGCGCGCAGAACAAAGTCCGCGCTTTGAAAAAACGATTTTTCTTTAACCAAACTAACCACGCGCAAACCCAAAACCACATCACGCCGAAATCAATACCTATACAAATTAGCTACAGACAGCGCCCTTTTAAGTCAGTCGCAGCCTACCACCCTTACGAAACACGATTAATACTTATAAAACTACTAATTTTGTTTGTTTCTTTTTCAGAAAACTGAGTAGACGTTCCTGTACCAATCATCAGACAACTTCGTTTTCTGGGTCGGTATACCAAAAAAGATCAACACGAAGGAAATACGGAGTAAAAATAAAGGGCCCGCCTACTTTCATACTTCGGGGAAGGGGGGGCCCAAGGAAAGAGGGGCCCACACATCTGCTGCACAAGTCCACTCGCCTTGACCAGGGGTTGGGGGGGCAAGCGCGCGAGCATTCCATTTGCGGTGCCCGATATGGCGTGAGCCGCAAACATCATGATGTTTGTTATTTCTGCTGCACAAGCCGCCGGCTTCAACAGGAAGAAAAAAGGCCCCCACTCAAGACGTGACGCTCTCGCCGTAAACCGTCCCTCATGATCGAAAACCCCCGTCCAACTGTCCCTGATCAAAAATAACTGTAAGCAGGGGCGAGAGGATGGTGATAAACCTTTTGCCCCCGCACTCAAGAACAAGAACCACCCCTTTAAAAACCAGGGAGAAAAAAAGATCTTGTAAAAAACTCTCGCTGTCAAAGGGCAAAAGGCAGAGCTGCTTGGATAAAGGGTGCAGAGTGGAATTTTAACCTAACACCAAGATATCCTTGTTCAGAGCCGTCCAGCGAAAAGGCTCAGTTTTTGAGATGGAAGACACATGAATTCTCAGTGACATCAACGGTTTTTGAAAGAATTTGGGTGTGATCAGATCCTCGACTGGCGCCTCTTCAGATGGGGGAAAACACTTAAGGCTGTTTTCTCCACTGGCAACAAAAACCCATCAGTCCCAGGGTCACGCTTTCGGCATAAAAGAGACCCTTGAGACAGCGGCACCCGCTTGATTCCATAAAGACAAGATTTCAACTGGCACATCTGCGAGACTTAAAAGTGGGGCGCTGTTGTTGGGGCGAGTAGGCTACCAAAAAACATGTGTTTCCCTTTGTCTCTGGGATGCAAGACGCAAGAACATGGACGAAAAATGATTGGAAGAGCGGACGGAGCTGACCTGGTCGATACAACGGAAGCATTCGCCCTTGTCACCCAGCCAAGTTTTTCCTTCCACCCCCCAAAAAAGCTCGGCTTGATAAAGAATTTTGTAGGGCAAGGTTAAATTTGGGGGGGTTTTTTATACCTGAAGGAAAATTTGGGCAACACCTTGTCGGGGGCTAAGATAAAGGCGGGTCTTTGTTGGACCGCAAATCCGAGAGTATGAAGGCGAAATTTTTCCCGAAAACTCAAAACCCCAAAGAGCTGCAGCGTGGAGGAGCTTCAAAGCTGTGACGGAAAACTTCTTGGGGAAACGAGCGCGCGGAAACTATGAAGAAATAGTGCGCAGTGCTGGAGTCCTTCGGAAATTTGGCTCCGGGAGCCCCCTGAAGATCCATTTCCTACACCGCACCTGAACTTCTTCCCTGAAATTGGGAGCTGTCTCGGACGAGCACGGCGAGCGTTTTCCCCCAAAAGAGATTTCATCATGGAGACGCGTTACCAAGGGCGGCAAACCCGAACATGAGGGGGCGACTTCTGCGGGTTTCCGATCGTGAAACTGACACAGACCACAAACGCAAAACCCAAAAGCCTAAAGCATTTTTTTAAATTTAAATTCTATAGGTTTTTCGTAATTTCATAATTTTGAAGCATTTATGATGAAATAAAGAATAAATAATTTTTGTAAATTTCATTAAACCTGACTTCTAGGCAATGGGATATTTCTGTAACTCAAAACCTGACGTGATACAGCAAAATGGTTATATTTTGAAACGCGTACCCAAAATTGTCCAAATAACCCCATCTCCAGTAATAAATTTTTTTTTTAAATTGTTTCCAGGTAATGGGTCCCGGGCCCCCCCTCCCTTATATCGATAATGGGTCCAGCCACCCCCTTATATCATTAATGGGTCCGCCACCCTCCCTTATCATAATGGGTCCCCCACCCCCCTTATATATTAATGGGGGCCAGCCACCCCCCCTTTTTAATCATTAAGGGTCCAGCCACCCTCCCCCATTCATTAATGGGTCCAGCCCCCTCCCTTAATCATTAATGGGTCCGCCACCCTCCCTTATACGATAAAAGGGTCCAGCACCCCCCCTTATAATTAAAGGGTCAGCCACCCTCCCTTAACATTAATGGGTCCCGCCACCCTCCTTATATCATTAAAGGGTCCCCACCCCCCTTTTATCTTAATGGGTCCCCGCCCCCTCCCTTATATCTAATGGGTCAGCCACCCCCCCCTTTTTCGATAATGGGTCCCCACCCTCCCTTATACATTAATGGGTCCCAGCCACCCTCCCCTTTTAATTAATGGGCCAGCCCCCCTCCTTAATCATTAAGGGTCAGCCCCCCTCCCCTTTTATAAATTTAAAGGGTCCAGCCACCTTCCCTTATCCATTTATGGGTCCAGCCACCCTCCCTTTCTCATAAGGGGCAGCTACCCTCCCTCTAACCTCACGCTTCTTTTTGACATTTAAAAGGGCATAGTTTTCAATTATGTCTTTCTACGCGAAGAATTCCAATCTCTTTTGCTATGGGCGTAACTGGGCGGTCTTCGTTCCCGTTCTCCTCCCTCCCTTTCCCCTAACGCCCCCACGTGTTGTTGGGGTTTAAAGGTCCAAACCCCTTTCTAGGCCATCAGAAGGACAGGGCATCCGACCCGCAAACCCTGCCTCACTACCCTCGCCATAGAATAGGGCTGCGATCCTGACAAAAAATGAGGGTCCAGGGTGAGCGGGGGAAAAGTCTTTTCGAAGAGAAAAAGGGGAAAAGGGAAAATTTTAAAAAAAGTCCACATTTATTTCAGCGGGCCCCCCCCTTCATCTTCACCACGTCACCCACTCCTGGAGGAAAAACCATTCAAAACTTTCAAGGGGAGTGGCCGTCCGTCTCCGTGTAGATGTTGCGGGGCCCCTATTAACGAAAAAATAAGCTGTATATAAATTTTGATTAATTACCTTTTCCAAAAAATAAAGAGTTGGTTTATCCCGGAAAACATTGTTTTGCTAACAAGTGTATGATATGACAATGTTTCTTTTCCCTCAAGTGTAAACAGTCCACCTGAGAAAATTTCTGGGGGTTTATCACTCCTCCACCCCGTACTCTGCCATGATGATCGAGGGGCCGGAAGTTTCTCGTCCAAATTCACCCGGACCAAAATCCGTCCTTTTTTGCTTCGTCAGCAAAGGCCAGCGAGACGCACGGTGGCGCCACAAGAGTTCCCTTTCCCGGCAGCAACACGGGAGTGGGTTTGCTGGAAAAAGGGGCCTCCTGACTGTATCCCGGATGCATCCAGTCCAAAGGGGGTTCTCAAGTGCAGCATTCGTTATGGGTTTCCCCCTCATCGCCGCTTAGATTTCTGATCTTCCTAAAAAGTCGTTGCACCTGGGGTGGGCTCCTTTCTTAACACCGTAAAAATCTATTTAAAAGGGGTATGCAACTACTAAGGTTTTTGATGAGGTTAAAGAGTGTTCCCCGGCAAACAATCTTTACCCCCCCTGTTTTTTTTTACATATTTTCTAGCTTGGAGCAAACAAAAATCTATCATTAAAGGTGTTTGGAAAAATGTGTTCCCTATCCGTGCTGTAGAGAAGGTTTTGTCCCCTGATATATTTCATGAGCCCCAAATTTAAAATTATGAAATATAATAAAAACTAAATTCGTTTTAATTTTTGCAAGGCTTACAAAATAACTCTTGGATAAGCATGACAATTGTTTGAGAAACAGTGAATTTCATTTTTTTTCAATAAAAAAAGGAATACAAAATAGTACTTAGTAGGTCAGTCAGAAATCACTTTCTTTTCCCCGATCCCCAATGCGCAGTGGGGGGGGGAATCCCAGGTCTCGAGCGTTTTTTCTGTTGCGTAGTTGTGCTCCCTTTTCAGGGCATATTTGTCCCCGTAGAACGATTGAAATGACGTGTCTGTTTTTTTGTGATTCAAAAATTCTGCGAGTAAATCCCGCGGGACACCTAGCTTGATATCACCCAAAAACACCATATTATCTCCGGACAAAAAATGACTTGGGGAAAAGGGACCCTCACGACCAGAAAATCGTTGTTCCACTTTTTTCAAAAAAATTTTTTAATCAAAAAAAAAAGTAAATATCCGAAAAAAAAAAACGACTGTTTTTTTAATTTCCCTTTTTTTAAAAATTTAAAAAATTTTTTAAAATATAAATAATAAAAATAATAAAATAAATTTTAAAAAAATTTTAAATTTTTAAAATAAAATTTTTTATAATTAAAATTAAATTTTTAATTTTAATTAAAAAAAAAGGGGGGGGGAAGAAGTGGAGTAGGATGAAGGAACAGGCCCCGGGCCCCAAAAAATCTTTTAGCCCATTTTTTTTTAATTTTTTTATAATAAAAGGTAAGGAGCCAAAAAGGGGGGGGGTCAGGGATCCTGACCCACACCTCCCCCTTTTTCCCCCCCCAAAGAAAAAACCCCCCCCTTTTTTTAAAAATCGACAAAACTTTTGTTATTCATCTTTCCCCCAATTTTTGGAAATTTTCCCAATTTTTTTCTTAAAACGTTTCCTTGAAGAAAAAATAATTTTTTAAAAAAAAATTTTAAAAAAAATTTTATTGAAATAAAATTTTTTAATTTTTTATTATGAAAAAATAAAAATTTTAAAAAAAAAAGGGGGAAATTTTTAAAATTAAAAATTTTTTAATAAAATTAATTTAAATAATTTTTTATTTTATAAATTTTTTTAAAATAAAAATCTACAAATGAAATTTAAAAATGCTTTGGCATTTGGCTTTGCGTTTGTGCTGCTCTGGTCAGTTTCACGATGCAGGAACCAGCAGAACCCCCATCATGTTCGGGTTTTGCCCCCTTGGAAAAGCGTCCCATGAGTGAAATCTTTTGGGTGGAATCGCTGCCGTGCCCCGTCCGGGGCAGCTCCCAATTTGTCAGGGAAGAATTTCAGGTGCTGGTGTAAAAAATGGATCTTCAGGGACATCCTGGAGCCAAGTTTCCAAAGGGACTCCAGCGCTGCGCACTTTTTTCTTCTAGTTGTCCGCGCGCTCTTTCCCCCAAAAAGTTGTCCGTCACAGCTTTGAATCCTCCCGCGCCAGCTTTTTGGGGTTTGGTTGGGGAAAAGTTTCGCCCTTCATTACCTCTCGGTTTTTCGTCCAACAAAACCCACCTTTGATTTACCCCTCCGAAAGGTGTTCCCAAACTTCTCCTTCAGGTAAAAAAACCCACCCCCTTCAGACCATTGCCGTAAAAATTCTTCATCAAGCCGAGCTTTATGTGGAGTGGGAAAAAAAATCTTGGCTGGGTCGAAAAGGGCGACTGCTTCACTTTGATCGACCAGGTACATGTCCGTCCGCTCTTCCAATCTTCCCTCGTCGTGATTTTTGTCGTCTTGCTATCCCAGAGACAAAGGAAGCACGTTTTTGTGTACCTGACGCAGCCCTAAAAACAGCGCCCCCCTTTAAGTCTCCGAGAGTGCCAGTTGAAGTCATTGTACTTGTTTGGGAATCAAGCAGCTGCCGCATAGTCTCATAGGTCTCTTTCATGCCGAACGCGTGGCCGTGGGATGATGGTTTCTTGTTGCCATTGTGGAGAAAAAACACCCTTAAGCTGTTCTCCCGAGTCGAGAAGAGGGCCAGTCGCAGGATCGTGACACAAAAAAGGTTCTTTCAACAGACCTTTTGATGTCCTGCAAAATGTCATGTGTCTTCCATCTCAAAGAACGACCCCATGTCGTTTGGGGACGTGCTTGAACAAGGATATCTTGGTGTTGGTTCAAGTGATTCCACTGCTGCAGCCTTGAAAAGCAGTTCCTCGCCTTTGACAGCGAAGATCTTTTACAGATCTTTTAACTCCCCCCGGGTTTCAGAAGGTGTGGTTTTTTGTTCTTAGTGTCGGGTTTAAAAGGTTCATCACCATCCCCTTCGCCCCTGTTAAATTTTGTTTGATCAGCTGACATGTTGGACGGGGTTTTTCGTCATCAGAGGCCGGTTTCGAGCGAGACGCAGTCAGCGTACTTATGTGGCCTTTATTTTCCTGTTGAAACCGGCGATGCTGTGCAGCAGAAATAACAAAAACATCATGAGATTGCGGCTCACGCCATATCAGGGCACCGCAAATGGAATGTCGCGCGCTTGCCCCCAACCACGAGTTTTAGGCGAGTGGCAGTTGTGCAGCAGATGTGTGGGCCCAGCTCTTTCCTTGGTCCCCCCCTTCACCCCAAATGTGAAAGTAGGCGGCCTTTATTTTTCCCGCCGAGATACCTTTTGTGTTGATCTTTTTGGGGATACCCCCAAAAAGACTAACAGAAGTTTCTGGAGTTGGGGACAGGAACGTCTACTTGTTTAAATGAAAGAAAAAAACAAACAAAAATTAGTAGTTATAATTTTCGTTATACGTAGTTCGAAAAGGTGTAGGGCAGATGCCCCTTAAAGGGCGTGTCTGTAGTAGTTTGTATAGCGTATTATTGCGGCGTGATGTGGTTTTTTTGCCGTGGTCTAGTTTTTGTTAAAGAAAGCGTTTCTCAAGAGCGGGACTTTTTTCTGCGCGCAGCCAAGGCTCACAAGGCCCCCCAAAATAACCCGCGCAACCCAACCCCAAACCCCCGCAAACAAAACGCTATACAAAACTAGTACAGACAGCGACCTTTAGAGGCAGTCTGCAGTCCACCCCTTACGAAATATGCATTTAAAAAACAAGGAATTGAAGCATTTATGATAAAAAAAGAAAAAAGAATTTTTGTAAAATTTTATTGAAATCCGCTTCTAGGCAAGGGTATTTTTGTAACTCAAGCCCGAGGTACACAAAAAGGTTTTGATTTTTTAAATCAGCTACCCAAATTGTCTAAATCGCTTTAAATCTCCCGTAGCAAAAAATTTTTTTGTCCAGTGTATCGAATAAGGGGGGGTGGCTGGACCCCTTATCATATAAAGGGGGGGTGGGTGACCCCTTATCGAAAAGGGAGGGGGCTGGAGCCATTATCGATTAAGGGAGGGTGGCTGGAGCCATTATCGATATAAGGGAGGGTGGGGACCCATTATCGATATAAGGGAGGGTGGTGGAGCCATTATTGTACGATTATCTTCTTCTAATTTTAAAAAAAGCGAAAGTGTGTTGTCTGTGTGTGTGTGTGTGTGTGGGGTGTTTGTGTGTGTGTGGGGTGTGTGGTGTGTTGTGGTAAGGTTCCGCCCCCCGTGGCGCAACATCCATAGGGCCTTTTTGGAACAGGTTTACGGGGAAGGTCAAAACCCCCCTTATGAGATGATTTCCCATCATTTTTTTTTTTTTTTTTTTTGCAGCCTATTTCGAGAATTGTGAAACAAAGTAGGTTTCAAAAATTGAGGAAGCCTTTATGTAGGGTGATGGGTAATGGGTGAGTGAATGGGTGGGGTGATGGGTAATGGGTGTGGGGTGATGGGTGAGTGAATGGGTGGGGGGTGATGGGATGGGGGTGATGGTGATGGGTGAGGGGGAATAGGTGGGGGGTGATGGGTAATCTATAATAATATAAGCAAAAGTGTGTCTCTCTGTCTGTCTGTGTGTGTGGTGTGTGTGTGTGTGTCTGGTATAGGTTCCGCCCCCCGTGGCGCAATCAACTCATATGGCACATTTTTGGAACCGGGTTGACCAGGGGAAGGTTTTAAGCCCAATTATGAGATGATCCGATCATTTTTTTTTTTCTTTTTTTAGCAGCCTATTAGCGATAATTGTGAAAAAAAAGTGGGTTGCGAGAATTGAGGAAACCTTGATGTAGGGTGATGGGTAATGGGTGAGTGAATGGGTGGGGTGATGGGTAATGGGTGTGGGGTGATGGGTGAGTGAATGGGTGGGGGGTGAGGGGTTGGGGGTGATGGGTGATGGGTGAGGGAATAGGTGGGGGGTGATGGGTAATGGTAAATATAAGCGAAAGTGTGTCTGTGTGTGTGTGTGTCTGGTATAGGTTCTGCCCCCGTGGCGCAATCACCTCATATGGCACAGTTTTGGAACCGGTTGACCAGGGGAAGGTTTTAAGCCAGTTATGAGATGATCCGATCACTTTTTGTTTTTGTTTTTTAGCAGCATATAGCGATAATTTGTGAAAAAAAAGTGGGTTGCGAGAATTGAGGAAAACCTTTGATGTAGGGTGATGGGAAAGGGGGTGAGTGAAGGGTGGGGTGATGGGTAATGGGTGTGGGGGATGGGTGAGTAAATGGGGGGGGGGTGGGGGTTTTGGGGAGATGGGGTGGGAGGGAATAGGGGGGGGTGATGGGAAAAGGGTGGTGAATGGGGGGAGGTGAGGGGTAATGGGTGAGGAAGGGTGGGGGGTGATGGGAATGGGTGAGTGAAGGGTGGGGGGAATCAACATTTTACCCCGTGATTTCGGGAAAAATTTAGAAGGGGCTATCTGGAGGTCCGTGTTTGGGGGGCCGAAGGCCCCCCAAAACACAGGGGGGGGCAAAGGCCCCCACTAAAGCCCCCGCGGAGCTACCAAAATCCGCCGGGGGGCGGTTTTGTGGTAGTAAAATATAGTTTAAAAACTTTTATTGATGATTTTTATTTTATGTACCCTAAAAATTTGAAAATAAGCTTTAATTATCAGGAGATTTTCCAAAAATAATGAGACTTAAAATTAAAATTATTATATATCTCTCTCTCTACTCTCTCTCCACACCACACCCCACACGCACACGCACACCACACGCACACGCACACGCACACGCAACCCCCACACCCCACACTCACCCCCAGTGGATTAACATGCGGCATAAAAGAGGGTGGCGGGGTTGGAAAGGAGATCAACAAAAATATTCCCCCTTTCCCGCAAAATAAAATCTCTCTCTTTCTCTTTCGAGAGAGAGAGGAGAGAAAAGGAAGAGAGAGAGAAGAGAAGGAGAGGGGAGGAGAGAGGAGGGGAAGAGAGAGAGAGAGGAGAGAGAGAGAGAGAGAGGAGAAGAGAAGAGAGAGAAAAAAGAGAGAGAGAGAGAGGAGAGCCCCACCCCAACCCCCGGGGGTTGGGGTGGGGTTTCCCCCCAAACACAACATAAGGGTGAATGAAAAAAAATGTACTATGGAGAGGGGGCCCATACGACGTAGCTCAGGCCCTGTAAAAATAAACTAGATAAATTTACAACTGATGCTTTTCCAAACACACAAGAAAATAATGTTAGAACTATCGAACCATTATTATAATTAATTTTTAATGTTATATGTAACGACCACACCGCACGCTACACATGCATACCAATTCTTTTTATAAAATATAAACGATAGCCCATGCAAGCAAAAAACTTGAATTTGTCATATATGCAGACGACACCAAAATATTTTATCAATGATATAAATTCCTTTATACAAACCCATACAGAAATACATTGGTAAAAACAAAGGAAAGGGCACAAAAATTTTAATAAAAGTGACAAAACCGTTATTTTTTTTTCAAAATCGTTCTACAAAAAAAATATCTCCAATAACCTAGAAGATCAAATAACTCACCGGTCAGCCATACAAAAATGTTTAGGTCTTTATATTGACGAGCATTTAAACGGGGGTCACCACATTAATGCAGTAAAACCTAGTAATGTATATCTAAATTATGTGGAGTGTTGTACAGGATTCGTCACAAACTTACTAAAGAAGCTATGATTACCATCTACTATACCTTATGTTACCCTAATCTCATGTATTGTGTTTTGTCTGGGGTGGTAAATTGGCCTTCTTATCTCAATAAATTTATCAGTAGCGCAAAATACATTTTTTAGATGTTTATTTTTCATTGGGTAATTCGACTCTGTAAGTTTATATATTCAACACATAAATTACTAAAATTTGATAAATGTAAAAAACTATTTTTTGCTATTTTTGTTTTTTTTAAAAAATTTAAACTCTCATTTCAGAAACATAATTTTCTTTGGTAGGAATCTTATGTAAAAAGAGGCACCGGTATAGACCTAGATGTCCGAAATACCGCACAACTCTGTACGGGCAAGCATATGTACCCGGACCACTTTAGGGAATCATTACCAAAAAAATTTTAAAATCTTTTTTAAACAATAGACCTCCCCATTTTAAGAAAACTTCTAGAAATTTTTTGTAACACTTCAATCTATAAAAATATCAGTTGGGGAAATGAAAGGGTTTTGTTATGCATGGGGGTTTGTAGCTATTTGTGTGTGAGGGTTTGCATATGTGTAGTATGTAAAGGTTTTTGCATTCTAAATGTATAAATTATTGGAATTTTTTTATGATTGTTTGTACAATGGGTTTGTAGATTTTTTCGTTTGTGTTTTTGTGTGGTGGCTTTGGTGCGTACGTGCGTTGCGTTCGTGCGTCGTTTGTGAATTTTTTCCCTGTTTGTCCGCCCACTTTTGCCTATCCTATGCATTTCTTATTAAATTATTTTGTCTCCAGGGAGCCTTGGCTCGGCGGGGACCGTGCCTTTTTAATGCATTTTGTTTAGTTTTCCTTTTGTAATTTTTATACTGGCAAAAAATATGAAATTGAACTTTAAAAAAAAAACTTGAACTTTTAACACACACACACACCACACACACACACACCCCACCACACACCCCCCACACCACACACACACACACACAGATGGAACAGGGGTGACAGGTAGGAAGTAGGGAAAGAGATGAGAAGGGTCGTTTTTCTGTATTTTCTTTAATTATATATATTATATATATAATTTATAGATATATATTTATATAATATATATATATTATATTTTATATATTATATCTCATTTTGATATTATAATGATGTCAACACTTTGTTGATGAACTTCATTATTGAGCGTCTATAATTTTTGAAAATACGTTATAAATCGAGAGAGAGAGAGAAAGGGGGGAGAGAGAGGGAAGAAGAGAGAGGAGGGGAGAGAGAGAAGAGAGACGAGAGAGCATCGCCCATCTGATCCTTTAAAAACCTTATCTCGTCTCGTTTCCCCCTCTTCTTCTCTCTCTCCCTTTTTCCTCTCTCTTTTTCTCTCTCTCTCTCTCTCCTCTCCTTTTCTAATCTTGCTAAATTTGCTATGTATTTTCAAAAAATAAAAATTTTCCCAAAATTACGTTTTTGTGTGTGAGAGAGAGAGAGGGAGGAGAGAGAGGGGGAGAGAGAGGAGAGAGAGGAGAAGAGAGAGAGAAAGAGGAGAGAGAGAGAGAGAGAGAGAGGAGGAGAGGAAAAGGGGAGAGGAGAGAAAAAAAAAAAAGATACTTTGCAAGTACCAACACAAAAGGTTTTTGAAATAAAAGTGCCATCCGCCAGGACGAACTTGGGGAACTCGAATCGCTGACCGAAAGCAGGATTTGCATCGGTCCACGACTCTACCAACCGGGGCCAACCTGGGGGTAGAGAGAGAAGAGAGAGAGAGAAGAGAGAGAGAGAGAGGAGAGAAGAAGAGAGAGAAAAAAGGGGGAGAGAGAGAGAGAGGAGAGAGAGGAGAAGGAGAAAAGAGAGAGAGAGAGAGCGTGAAGAGAAAAGGGGAAGAGGAGGAGGGAGACAGACGGTGGCGCTACGAATTTTACTAACTAGGGTAAAAAAATGTGGCCTCTGGTAAACCGGGGGGATTTTTTCCTGCTGGGGAAAAACATGGCGGCAGTGGTGCCAAAACGCTTTGCAATTTATTACTATTGATAATGTGCTTACTTGTTGGCAACCAGATGAGATGTCATTCCGTGTTAGGGATTCAGATGAATGTGCATTACCTTTTTTGTGCAACTCAGATGAGAGTCTTACCGTGTTTGCTCTAGATGAGAGGCATTACCGTGTTTGCATCTCAGATGAGATGTCATTACCGTGTTGGCATCTCAGATGAGATGTGCTTCCGGTTTGCATCTCAGAGAATGTGCTTTTCCCGTGTTGTGCATCTCAGAGAGATGTGCATTACCGTGTTGGCATCTCAAAAATGAGATGGGCTTACCGTGTTTGGTTTCCAGATGGGTTGCTTACGTTTGTGCACTCAGATGAGATGTGCATTACCGTGTTATGCTTCAGAGAGATGTGCTTTACGTGTTAGCTCTAGATGAGAGGGCATTACCGTTTATGCATTCAGATGAGATGTGCATTCCCGTGTTGTATCTCAGATGAGTGTGCATTCCCGTGTTATGATCTCAGATGAAGTGCTTTTACGTGTTGGATCTAAAATAATTTTTTTTTGTTACTGTGTTGTGCATCTCAGTAGATGTGCTTTACCGTGTTTGCATCCAATGGATGGCATTACCGTGTTTGCATCTCAGATGGATGTGCTACCGGTAGCACTCAGTTGAGATTGTTTACCTTTGTGATTCAGAGAGATGTCCCATTCCCGGTTGTGCATCTCAGATGAGTGTGCTTTACCGTGTTGGCATCTCGAGAGATGGCTACCGTGTTATGCTCAGATGAGATGGGCTTACCGGTTATGCATCTCAGATGAAGTGCATACCGTGTGTGCATCCAGATGAGATGTGCTTAACGTGTTATGTCATCTCAGATGAGATGGTGCATTACCGTGTTATGCATCTCAGATGAGATATGCATTACCGTGTTGTGCATCTCAGATGAGATGTGCATTACCGTGTTATGCATCTCAGATGAGATGTGCATTACCGTGTTATGCATCTCAGATGAGATGTGCATTACCGTGTTGTGCATCTCAGATGAGATGTGCATTACCGTGTTGTGCATCTCAGATGAGATGTGCATTACCGTGTTGTGCATCTCAGATGAGATGTGCATTACCGTGTTGTGCATCTCAGATGAGATGTGCATTACCGTGTTGTGCATCTCAGATGAGATGTGCATTACCGTGTTGTGCATCTCAGATGAGATGTGCAGGTTAAGATACGCATTACCGTGTTGTGCATCTCAGATGACATGCGTATTATATGATGCGGATGAGATGCACAACAAGGTAAAATGTAAATGAAGAATCATATTTTTTTTGTACATTTGTGCCTATTGTGCTTGTAGGCAGTGACCTCCAAGGCTCGAATGGTAGGCCCTGGAGGTTCACTTGAGGGCTGTGATGGATGGGTCTTGCCCGTGGAAACGCAAGCAGTTTTTTTATAGTGACATCTGACGCCTGTGATTAGAGGCTCATGCCGCCCCCCTGTGTCCTCCGATGCACTCGCAATCGATGGTGGAGTTACACATTTATTTACACATTTAGGGTACCGTAGACTGCAGACCCCACTGGTTTACACTTGTTTAAGATTAGGGTTTTTTTGTGTTTCTGTGTCGACTCTCGTTGTGAGATATTCTATGTTTTTGAAGACCTCTTAAAGGCTTCTAGTCTTTTGTTTCTTTTGTTAACCGTTGCTTGCTTTCTTTACTTTTTTTTTATTATATTAAATAAATGTCATAGTAACTTTATTAACTTTCTTTGTCCCGTATGTTTATTTTCTTTATTCATTTTTTTGGTTACGCGGCTCGGACCTGTAATTTTCACTCTGCCGTCGTAACAATATATATATATATATATATATATATATATATATATATATATATATATATATATAATAACTAATTCAAACAATAGATATAAAGACTCGGAATCCAGGGATTCCAACACACGTAGGCGGATGTCAGTTATGTAAACGTACTATTTTACTGTGAAAAGTAAGCCTTGACATAAATTCTGACTACATTCTAAACACATAACAAGGCGGTAGTACTCTGTCAACGCGTTTTCGTTGAAGATTGAAGATTTTGATGATTTTCCATCAACATTCTGTGCATAAAGTTGAAACAAATGCCTTCCATGTAATTAATTCTCAGATACTTTTTATTTATTATTATTTTCTTTTTTACGTTGGAGCCTATAGCGCCTGTATGTTACTGCTTACACAAACGATAACTGGGTAATCATAAATAACTGTAGACTATTTTTATTGTCTCAGATAAATGCTTAAAAACATGACACTAGGCAACTTCAATCCAGATCACCCCACTAAGGCTGTCCCGTAGGTGGAGACTGTCCATTTTTTTTAGTAAATAGTGTTCCAGGAATTAGTTTAAGATCCCATTGTTCATCCACTGTTTTCTCAATTTTCTCTCAAATTGAACAACAATACTTGTGTTTTTTCCAAATGTCCCCAACTCCTTTATCTTCCTATCTGCCACAGACATGACGCCTTCCTGTCCATGTTTGCAGGTTGTCTTCGTGATTATATCATCGATGTCCCACTTTTCCATGGGCTCTACTCTCACTGGCCGTCTGCAGCCCTCTCCGATCTCGCCCTGAACAACATCACCCTGGTGGGCACGGAGCTCGTCCTGACTCCAGCACAGATAGACATGACAGTAGCTGGCTTCCAAGAAAATTTATTTCATATATAAATGGAACTATTTCTCAAAAAAATCCGTACGACACAATTTCAAGGTGTTGTACAGATGAGATGTGCATGTACACATATAGAGACCAAAAGACTTATATTTAATACTGATACAAAAATCTTCATGTTGAACTACGATGACAGCATCGCTTGGCGCTTATGAAATAACGGTTATTAGGTTATTAGAGACTACTGTAAACAAGGCTTGAGTTGTGGGCAGAGTGACAACAGCAGGGAATTGGCCCACACACATGAAGCTACACATACTGGCATCCTACTATTTGTTTCTTATTCCCTTAATCCCTTCACGCCCAAATCTGTCCTTTGTTATGAAAATCATATATTGTCGAGCCATAAAATAACAAAGTGACCAAATATACCAAATGGTGTTAGTCGACAAGGATACTAAACAGGGCATTGATAAATATTGCTTATATTCACCAAAAAATCGTCTAATGGTGGTTATATTACCATGGAAATTATGTTCTGGGTCTCAAGAGGTTAATCTAAACTTCTGTGAATCAGAAAGAAGGTGTGCTATTTCCAGTATCATTTATATGTTTGTGATATTACAATACGAAAAAAATTACAATTGAAATAATATTTTCCTCTACGGTATAACGTGTTCATGTTAAATGGTACTCTTAAGTGATTAAGCTCGAGAATATACTAAATCCCTTGATACGAGAGCGCCGGTAGAGGACACACAGACACTCAGACATCCTGCTTTAGTATAGATACTACGATTATACACATACATATGATATCTAACCAGTGCCGTAATAACACAATAGTAAGGTAATAATCAAGAAAAAATGGCTTTCTTTCGCAATTCACACTGATAAAGATGAGGTGAATATCAGTGTTATCACAATTAAGATTCGCAGCGTGGGGGCAGTAGTAGGCTACAAGATTTCGCCTAATACTAATTCAAATGAATATTAGACTAATTAATAGACTCACGTCTTGCTCCCCTGTTGTGACACACACTATATACCAACAATGTTCTTCATAATAGAACAGAAACAGACCACCTTATAGTGTGCATGGATACTCATTCTCCTCTTCCTCTGCCTTATAAGTTGTACGCACAGCTCGGAAATGTCATGTGAAGTGATCTAAATAATCTCCCATCGGCAGGTTTAAGGAGGTGGAAATGTCGTTAGCCTTATTGAAGTCACGCATCCTCTTGTACATAAGTAAACAGCAACATTGTAATGGGTATTACTGCACTAACACTGGCTTATGTATAACTATATTCCTGTGCTTGCTTAGCCTTAGCATAAGCTGATCATTTTTTGTAGTATTTTAAGACTGAAAATATACTTTATTTTTGTTTATTTTATTCATGAGAACACTGAATTTAGGCTTATTGTGGATAGATAAGTATTAATTATTCGTATCCCAAACATACTGTGTAGTCGTTAGGTGGGGGCCCTGAGGGCCCCTTTCCAAGGGGGTTTTAAAAACAGGCGCGGGCAACATGGAAGAAAACAAAAACCCCGGGAACAAGCTGGGGAACGTTTTGTGAACTGTTGTGTCCAGAAAATTTTGGGGAACCCAATGGTCGGGAACAGGGTTTGCAGCACCGAGGTGGCCGAGGCCCCCGGGGGGTTGGGCGCCTTCCAAAAAACGCCCATGTTTCACCTGTCCAAAAGGGTTGCAAATTAAAAAACCCATTTTTTTCCAAACATTTTGCCCAAAATGGGGAAACCGAAAAATCCCTAAAAAAGTTAATAGGACACAACCTTTTGACAACAAAATTTTTGGAAAGGCCCAAGTTTGGAATTTAAGGGTATCCGGGCCGTTTCCAGGGCCCTTTACAGGGATTAATTGGGTAACAAAGGGGCCAAGGATTGAAGGTATAGGGTTTTTCTTTAAGCGTCGAATTTCCCCGCAAAAAGGGACCCTTTTGGAGCGGGGGCTTTTTATCAATTGCCCCGACCTGGGGCCCAAACCCCTCCGGGGAAAAAGGGCCTCCTTACTTAAGGTTTTTCCTTTGGCCCTTGGCCCTTTTGCTTCCCTAAACGTTGGTTTTGGGGGTTGGAGGGGAGTTTTTCTTAATCTGCCAAAACCCCCGGATGAGCGGTGGGGTTTAAAAATCCATATCCCCGGGCCCAAGGGGGGGGCCCCCTTTTAAAGGGGGGCTTATTTTTCTCTTGGGTTACCCCTCCTGAATCAAAGTTTCCCTTCCTTCCTTAAAACAGTTTTTTTCCCGGATTGGGAAATCCGGGTGGGGGGGAAAATTCTGTAGGGGAAAAAAATGCCGGGGAAACTTCGGGGGCCCTCACCAGGCCCTTTGCCCAGGGTTGGGGGGTTTCCTTCTTTTTCTTTTCTTTTTTTCCCCTTCCCTTTTTTTTCCCCTTTTTTCCCTTTCTTTTCCTTCCTTTTTTTTCCCTTCCCCCCTTTTCCCTCCCTTTTTTTTTTTTCCCTTTTTTTTTTTTTTTTTCCCTTTTTTTTTTTTCCCTTTTCTTTTTTTTCCCTCCCGCGGGGGCGGATGGCAAAAACATTGAGCGGGTACATGGAAAAAAAGGGGTTTGGGCCACTATCGTAATGATTTCGTTTTCCAGAAATTGTGGAAACTATTCTTTTTTGGTTTACCCCCCGGTTTCCTGGGAAGTTTGGGCATTCCCGGGGGACGCAGACAGAAGCATTTTATCGTGGCCCAGCAGGGAGGTGGGTTGGGAATCTGGTGTCAATCCCCCACGTCGACAGGGGTTGGCCGACAAACTTTTTTGATCGCCTCCTCCCAAATAAATTCGGGCCTTTTTTGGGAAAAACGTCGGGATATTTGCTTCCCTGGCCGAGGCGGGCGCCCCCAAAAAATAAATTTTCTCCGGTGAGTCGATGAAAAAACCCATTTGTTTCTTTTCCCTTTTTTTTTTTTAACTTTCATTAGTCTAAACGTCGATATAGAATACCAATTAATGTTAGGATTACATGAAAATACAAAAGAGATTAGGTAGCTGTATAGGGCCCTAAGGTAACCTGATTTTGATACTGTCTCTATAGCTACTTTAACCCAGTTTTTTTAAATTTAATTAAATTTGCACCCCCTTTTGTTTCCCTATAAACTTTTTCCGGGGAAACTGGGCCCTTTCCCTACCCCAACAAACCCCTGTGCACCCAAAAAAACCTACGATCATCTTCACCCCCCCCATTTTTTAAATCTATTCGAAAAAACGACTACCGGTTTTGCACTAATGACTTTAGTTGCTGAGTTTTTTCCCTTAAAATCTATCCTGTGTGTGTGTGAAAAAATTTTTCCCCAAATCTCTTTCCAAAAATTTTCTTATTTAAAAAGGCCCAATTGACATTTTTGGGTTTTAAATTTTTGTAAAAAATGCTTTTTTTGGACGTTTTTTTTTGGAACGAAAAAAATTCTGAAAAAACTGGTACTTTGTCAATAAATTTTACTACTACAAATTGTTTCATGTTGGTGCTGCAGGCGGGTTTGGGGGGCCACTGTTTTGTTTGTGCTGGTCATTTCGGACTCCACGTGGGAGCCCACCCCGTGCCCTTCTTTCCTTGCCCCCCGAGTACTTCCCCATTTTTGTTCGGGGGCAGGTAATTTTGTTTCAGTTAAAATTTAAACCCCCCTTGGGGCCCAGAACGAAATTTTTCCATTGTAATCGGGGGGCCCTTTAGACGTTTTTTTGTGAATAAAATAATGTTTATGGGCTATGCCCTTTTTAGTATCCCTTGCCCAGGCTAATTTGGTATTTTCAGTTACTTTTTGAAATTTTTATGGTCCACAAGACATTTTTTTATAAGCAAAAAAAAATTTTGGGCGTAAAGGGGGTTTAAAAAATCGCAAAAAGGTACTATTTTATGGCAAAAAGCTTTCACTTTTCCAAGCATTTGTCGGGTTTATATTCAAAGGGCATCCCCATGGAATATTTTTTTGCTTTATCCTTTTTTTTTCTGAACAGACCTTCTCCTTTATCCCTTTTTCATCGGGGATTTGTTTCCCTTCCTGGCGCTGAAAATTTACACCCCAAATGCGGGCCCCGCCGCTGACCCACCCTTTGGTCTTTACTGGTTTTTTTACGCTGCAGTCAGCATCCTTGCTTGGCTTTTACATTCATCTTGTTGGGGAAAACCCAAAGGAAAGAATATTGGCTAAGCAGGAATTTTGAAGGAAAAACACTAAAGGTTTGTATGACTTTTGTAATATAAAAAGCTCCCTGGGGATTTGAATCCCCAAAAAATTTTATTTTTTTTTAAACTGGTTCTTTTGGGGGGTAAAAAACTTTTGGGAAAAATGAGGGGGTTAAAATTTTTCCCCGGACCCCTCAACCCCCCCTCGGGGGGGCCGTTCCATTTGGGGAAACCCCCCAAAAACCGACTGAATTCCTAACCCCTTAATAAGGAGAGATTTCTATGTTTCTTAAGGTCGTTTTTGGGGTTTAGCTGATTCTGAGCCCTTTTTTCTGTTTTCGGGCGACCCGGGTGGGCCTATCATCGACCTCCGGTTAGTCCCGGCAAATTCAGGGTTTTGGATTTTCATTATCATGGGGGAAATTTTACTATGAAAGTAATACCTCTTTTCTGTTTTTAGGCCGATAAGAAGACGGGGGACGTCATTTGCATTTAAATGTTCTGATATAAAATAAGTATGCCAAAACTACCCAAGTTTTGATGAAATTGGGTACATGTAAATTTCTCGAATTTGGGGGGGGCCCCCTACACCATTTTTATTGTAATGTGGTTAAAATTATAAGTTTCATTGCATATATAATAAATAAGATTTACATTTCAAAATACACTCATTTTTTACCATCACCCAAAAAAAAATTTTAAAAAAAAACTGTCATCAATGCTAATACATGTAATGATAAAAAAAGTTCAAAAAAAGAAAAATTGAAATTTTTAAAAAATTGCATGATAATACGTATACATCATAGGAAAAAACATAAAAAAACTGATACTACTCAAATAACTTAATTTTAAAAATAAAAAAAATTAAAAATAAAATTAATAATAAAAAATTTAAAAATAAAAATAATAATAATAATACTTTTTAAAAATAATAATAAATAAATAAATAAAAATAATAATAAAATAATAATAATAAAAATAATAATAATAAAATAATAAAAAAAATTTTTTAAAAAATTTAAAAAATCCAAAAAAATTTAAAAAAGAAATTTTTAACATTTTAGTTCCAATTTTAAATTTCACTCATCAATTTTCCCTTAAATTCCCACGTTCGTGCATTAAACGGCGTAGCATTTGCAGAGAGGAGGCAGGAAATCACATGTACGACAGCTGCACCCTTTCCCGGCACCCCGATTTTCACCCCATTCGCAAACTCAAATAACCCCGGGGGCAGGGAGGGGGAACAAACTTTAAGGAAAAGGAAAATCCCCCTTTTAAAAAAAAAACCCTTTTGTTCAATTGGGAGTGTAGGATTGTCTGCAGGCAATGTAGTTTGCGCGTGTCAGAAGCCTTTTCTCCCAAAGGGGACCAGGGAAACCAAAATCGGAAAAAATGTAAGTACGTCAGTGCTGGGGAACAAAACACATTTTTTCTTGCTCCCCACTCCATCGGGAGCAGCCCAAAACTTTAGGGGGAATCAATGTATCAGCCTCTACGTGGGAAGGTTTTCTTCGAAATTTGGCCTTTGGGTCTTTGTGTCGTTACAGGGAATACCAAAGTGTAGGCCTCCGGCTCTGGGAGCTTCCTTATTTTTTTTTGTTTTTAGTCGCAAGCTACAACGAGTTTGAAGGTGTTTCTGCTGGGAAGTGGTCAAAAAAGGGGCCCGGGCGAAAAATAAAACTGTCAGGCCCACTCTTGGTTTTTTGGGCGAGAGGAGCTCCTTGAAGACATCGTGAGGTGTCTTTGTGTATTTGGGGAATTTTGTTTTCGTTTCTGGGCCCTTTTTTGTCGTGTTTTTGCTTTTAAAAATTTATCGATATGAAAGGTTTAAAAAAAGGCAAAGACAAATCGACCCTCATGATAGGCCCACCATTTATCGATTTTATGCGCATGATGAGTGGCTTTAAGATCAGATAAACTTCTGCATCGTGGGCGGTTTTTTTTATGCATTGGGGGCCCGCCCGGCGTCGACAACAATACTCTGCACGAAAGATTTCCCTCGTCCCCACTTCAGGAAACCGGCAGCCCCCTAGGGGGTTTATCTTTCACTCCTTAATGGCATGCAAACAGACTATTTTTTCTGTCGGGAATAAGAGAACCCCAACAGCAATAGCGAGCGCCCGGCACCCCTGACAAACTCATAGTTCCCATCGTCTCCGTAGTTTTTGGGACCAGGTCTGGTCGGTTTTTTGGATGAATTTAAAAAACCGGGGCCCCGGGAGCTCACGTCCTCTCGCAATTTATGACCTTATCACCCACACGGACTTTTGTTTTCTCCCTCCAGTTCGAGGGAAAGTCTTCAGTTTCAGTTTTTTCATCGGATCCCAAAAAGACAGTGTTTACGTTTAACAACAGTCCCTGAATGAAGCCCTTTAAAACGCTGCCTTTACCCTTTTCCGCAGAGCACGGGGATGGTTTATCCTTTAAGCTGTTTGGGACAAGGGGCTGATTAAAAAAACCCCAAATCTTCCCAAATTTTTGGGGCCTTTACTTTTGAAAGGGTTAGGCCCCCAGTGCAAAATCGATGGAGTATGGAGTTTCCCCCCGTGGTTGGTTTGGGGTCTCAAGCTATACTTCCTGAGAGCTGGGGAGGGTTCGTTTCGCTTAGGGATGTGGAAGCTTGTGGGAAGCTGTTTGATGTAAATTTTTCTTCATACGAGCGAGATGAGGAGGGCGTGGTTACTAGGGGGTCCAAAGCGGGTTCCTTCTGGCTCAGGGCCCCAAACCCTCCCTTTCCCTGGCGTTTAATCCTTGATTTTCCTGTTCAAGTGTTTTGGCGGTGAAAAGGGTGGGTTTAATGGCACCTCTGATTCGCAACAACAAAAAACCCAGACTTCAGTGCTTCCCCGGTAGGTGGATCGTCTCGTTCCAAGGCATTAAATCTGTGTAGATGGACTGGCATGAGGCGACTAGTGAGGGGGATCGGCGCGAAAAAGTATTTGAGAGGTCCTCTAGCGCAACCAATAACCTCCCGTCCCTGAACGACAGGCACTTGAGATTGAGAAGGCATTCCATTTGGTCGAGATACTGCTTTTCAGAACCCAGGGGAGCTCCCCAATATCTCTTCTGCATGGGTGTGAGATCTTCTGAGTACTGGCCGCTCTTGTATAGATCTCACCCTTGTCAGCACTGCGTTCATGCACGCCTTCTGAGTGCAGTGGCCCGGGTCCCGGAGAGGTCCTGGGGGAAGAGTTGTGGAAATTGCATCAAACCTCAACATCAGGATGGCCAGGCCGGTAGTGATGTGGTATTCAACCCCGTGTGTATCCCTTTAAACCGCCAAAATTTCCACAAGAGCTGCTGACGTGTATATGTCCATTCAATGGCACATATGGTTCGTTCCGCTTCCATCGATCGTCTTGCCAAGGGCGTGAAAGGGCAGCAAATGCGATGGCAGAACGCCTTCTCTGAGGAACCAGTTTGTGTTTCCCGTCGACTGCTGAATCTTCATTGCGCGACTATACAGATCCAGATCAAAGGGGTTTTGATGGGTTCTTCTCAGGGCCAACCACGTAGGAAGAGATGCCCTGTATCAACATCAGAACTGTGTGCAGCGTCCGTAGTCGGTCGGTGATCTCTTTGAAAGTGGGCAAAAACCTCTGTGTTTTTCTGACAACGATTGTGACAGGAAACGTGTTAACAGCAGAGACTTCGTTGCAGCCCAAGTTGGCATCACTTCTTCCTTAACTGAAATTCGCATCCCTCTTGATCCGTTCTGTCACTGACAGAAAAGAGGTCTCAGGATTTTGGGAACTTTGATGTAGAGCCTGATCTTGCTGCTCGCCAATACTTTGGTTTTCCTCATTCTCGCCAGGTCAGTCAACTGGGGGTTTCAAAAACTGCTGTCGTCAGTAGCGAGGTAGTTCGCAAGGCCCAGTGCGAGTGAAGTCTGTTTTTTGCAAGATGTTTCCTCAGTCCAAGCTGGTAGACTCAAAATCGTATTGGCTTTAATTTGATGATTTGCTCTTCTATGTACCTTTTACCAAAGACTACTCTATACTGGACTTGCTACTATTTTGGGCCTATTGCCAGTGGAGGCCAGTTTTTGCGATTCCTGACATTTCGAACATCACTCCCATTTCCTTCCTATGATTTTTCAGTACAAAAGATATACCGTTTTCGTCCCATGTTTGTTCTATAATATTATCAAATAAAAAACTGGGAAAATACACTAATGAAATGCCATTATGAGAGAGTGAAAAAAATATGCATGAACTTATTTAATATTCACTTAAACTCTTCGCCATTTAATATTTTGCGAAAAAACATTTTACATGAACGTACAAAAGAAGCGGACTTTTTATTAGCTCAATATATTTCGTTTTCTGATAATTAATTAGAACCATACATAAATTAGCGATAACTAAATAAATAACCTCAATAGCGGGAAAAATACCCGTTTGATGATGTTATTTATTAATTAACGCTAAATTATGCATGTTCTAATTCATTTATCAGAAAACAAAATGTATCAACGGAAAGCTAATAAATGTCGATTCTAATGATATGTTGCATGTAAAAAGTTTTCACGCAGAATATTAAAAGGCAAAGAGTTTAAGTGAATATTAAGGTCATGCATATTTCTTCAGAGTCTCATAATGGCATTTCTTTAGTGTATTTTACAGTTTTTTATTTGATAATATTATAGAACAATAATTTACGAAGATAACAGTGTATCATTTATACTGATAAACCATAGTCTACTGTATCCATGGAACACTTTTTTAGTTACCGATCCGATTGATGATGTTATTTTTTTAGTTAACGCTAATTTATGCAAGGTAAAAATTCATTTATCAGAAAACGAAGTATATCAATGGAAATCTAATGAAAATCCACTTCTATTGATATGTTTCATCAAAAATGTTTTCTCGCAAAATATTAAAATGGCGAAGAGTTAAAGTGATATTCATATTGTTCATGCATGATATTCATGATGTTCATGCATATTTCTTCACTCTCTTATAATGGCATTTCTTTACTGTATTTTACTGTTTTTTATTTGATAATATTATAGAACAAACATTTACGAAGATAACAGTGTATCATTTATACTGATAAACTATAGGAAGGGAGATGGGAGTGATGTTTGAAAATGTCAGGATCGAAAACTGCCTCCCCTGGTCATGGCGGCCGGCCGGGCACGAGTAGCAAGTCCNTATGGCCCCACCCCCCCCCCCAGTACTTCCCCACCAGTGTTCGGGGGCGGGTAAGTTGTCGTCATTTTAAAATCCTTAACCCCCTTGGGGGCCCGAACGTAATTTCCATTGTAAATCTGGGTACCTTTTAGACGATTTTTTGTGAATATAATTAATAGTTTATAGCTATGACCTGTTTAGTATCCTTGTCCACTGGCTAATTTGGTATATTCAGTTACTTTTTGTAATTGTAATGGCTCCACAAGACATTTTTTTTTTATAGCAAAAGAAAGATCTGGGCGTGAAGGGGTTAAAATCGCACAAAGGTACTATTTATGGCACAATGCTTTCACATTTCCAAGCATTTGTCAGTTTTTATTCTAAGGCATGCCCATGGAAATCTTTATGCTTATCATTCTTTTTTCTTCTTCTGAACAGACCTTCTCCGTATCCCCTTTCATCGGGGAATGTTGTTTGCCTTCCTGGCGCTGCAATTCTACAGCCCAATGCTGGCCGCGCTGACACAGCCTGGTCTTTACTGGTTCTACGCTGCAGCCCAGCATCCTTGCTGTGGCTTTTACATTCAGCTTTGTTGAGGAAACCAAAGGAAAGAATATTGGCTAATGCAGGAATTTGAAGGAAGAAACATTAATAGTGTTTGTATGACATGTCATATAAACAGCTCCCGTGGGATTTGAATGCCAAAACTGATTTTATTGGTTTAACGGGTTCATTTGTGGTCAAACTATTGGAAAATGATGGGGTTCAAATTTTCCGACCCCTCAACCACCTTCTGGGGGGACCCCCTCCAGACCCGACTGAATTCCTAACTCCTCTAATAATGGACAGATTTCTATGATTTTTAAGGTCGTTTTGGGGGTTTTTAGCTGATGCTGAGTCCATTTGTCATTTTTTTCGAGGCGACCGGAAGTGCCTATCATCGACCTCCGGTTATGTCAATGGCCCAAATCAGGGTTAGTATCGTCATTATCATGGGAGACAAAGAACTCACCTATGCATGGAATACCTCTTTTTCATGTTTTTGAGCACGATAAGGACGACTGGTGTCTATTTTGCATTCAAAAATGTTCTGATAAAAGATAAAGTATTGCCAAGGACTACCCAAGGGTGATGAATATTGGTGTACATGTAATTGCTCGAATTAGCCCATACACCATTTGTATCTGTAGTGTGGATTAGTATTATAAGTTTCATTGCCATATAAATAAATAAGATTGACATTTTCAAAATACACAGTCATTTTTTTTTTTTTTTTTTTTTACCTTGTAGCCTATAGCGTCTGTATGGTGATCTATGTCAATGGAGCGTCTTGATGTCGTCGATCTCGCCCGAATGTATGTTTTATAGTGGACACTGTGGGTCTCAGGTGAAGGTTCAATTTTTGTGATGTGTTTCAGATCTTCAGTTCAGGCGTTTTACAGCCCTAGAGGTCCACCCGTCACCACTCGCAATCGGCAGACAGGTATATGCTGCAAGTAGGTTGCTCGGCCACTCGACACAGGTTTTGATAGTTGCTTCTTGATGAAAACTTAACTCGGGACCTTCTGCTCCCCTACAGGCTCTTGAAAGAGTGCCCCCGGCAGGGGATTCGACTCGGGACATTGAGTTCAGCACTCCAAGACGCTAACCACTCGGCCACGGGCCTCCCCAATTTATTACCATCACAAATAAAACTATCAACAAAAAACTGTTACAAGGCAATGCTAATACATGTAATGAAAAAAATAAGCGTTCCAAAAGAAGAAAGTACAATTAAATTGCATGATAATACGTATACATCATAGGTCATAAACATACAATACTGATACTTACTACTACGAATAATAATAAATAATAAAATTAAAATAAGAATAATAATAACCATGAAAATAATAATCGATAATAATAATAATAATATAAATGATATTTTTGCAACATTACAGTTCGATATTTAGACGACTACACTAAATCAGTCATTCATCAATGCCATCTTATCACATCATCCCTGATCACGTTCGTTGCATGCACCGGGTAGCATTTGCAGAGAGGAAGTCAGAAAATCACATTGCTACGATCACCCTCGCCACCTTCCTGGCACCCTGATGGCAGCCACATTCGTCAGCTCAACCAACGCCCGAGGGGCAGGCAGGGGAGACATCTCACAGGAACTTGAAATCCGTCCCTTACATGCCAGCCTTCGTTGTGTTTCAATTGGAGGAAGGGTTCGGACAATTGGTGGTGTAGGACTTGTATCGCATGGCAATGTAGTTTGCGAAGTGTCAGAAAAGCCTTTGCTTCAAAGGCGACCACGGGAAACCAGGTCGAGAAAAAGTGGTGTGATGAATACGTCAGTGTATGGGAACAAAACACATATTCGTGCTCCACACTCTCATCTGTAGCAGCAAAGACTTGATGAGGAAGCAATGTATCAGCCTCTTCGTGGGAATGGGTTTTCGTCGAAAATCTTGGCCTTGATCTTAAGGTCGTAAGCTACAACGAGCTATGAAGGTGTTACTGCTGGAGAAGTGTCAGAAGGGCCTGGGCGAACATAGCTGTCAGGCTATCTTGGTTGTTTGAGTCAGAGAGGCGCTCCTTGAAGACAGCGTGAGCTCAGTATTGTGGATTTGGAAATTATGGGAAAAGTTACTGCCCTCTTCATTGTCGTGTCTTGCTCTTCAAAGGTTGATCGAGTATAACGAGTCAAAGATTACTCGACCTCATGATAGCCGAAACAAATCATCGATTCGATGCGCTTGATGAAATGCGTCTTGAAGATCAGATAGCTTCATGCACTGTGGGCGTTTTTTTCATGCATTGGAGCACAGCCATGGCGCGACAACAAGTACTCTCACGAAAGATCCATCGTCACTACATAGGAGCAGGTGCAGCTTGTAGGGGTTGATCTTTCACTCCTTCAATGGCATGCCATTCAGGACTGGCTCTTGCTGTCGCGGATATACAGAGACCATCACAATAGCACATAAGCGAGCGCGGCACCACTGAATCTATAGTCTCCGATCGTCTCCTCTAGTTTTGGCACAGGTCTGGTCGGCTTCCTTGGGACATGCATTAAAAAAATCGGTCCCAGCAGAAGCTCACGCTTCCTCTCGCAACTGATGGACCTTATCACCCACACGACTTTCGTTTTCTCCATCCAGTTCGAGAACGTTCAGTTTCAGTTTTTTATTCTGATCCCAAACTGACAGTGTTGACGTCGGCAACAGTTTCTCTCATTGACTGTCTTGAAGCGCTGCGTCCCTTCTCCGAAAAAGCACCGTGATGTATCCTTCATAGCTGCTGGTACAAGAGCTGATGAACACCACACTCTTCAATGAACCTTGACTTTTCCCCCGAAAGATTACCTGCACCAGTGCAAACTCGATGGAGTTATGGAGTTTCAGTGCGTTGATTCGGGATATCACAGCTATACTTCCTGAGAGCTGGTAGTGTTAGTTCGCTTAGAGGGGGAAGTGGAAGCTTGTGGGAAGATGTAGATTAATTCTTCTTCATACGAGCGAGATTGAGGAGTCGTGGTTACTAGGCGGTCCAAAGCTGCTTCCTCTTGGCTCAGGCCAACCATCCCTCAATGGCGCTTCAATCCCTTGATCTCCTGTTCAAGTGTTTGGTCGGTGAACAGGTGGGTGAATGGCCACCTTGACTTCGCAACAACAAAGTCTCCAGAACTTCAGTGCTTCCCAGGTAAGCTGGATCGTCTCGTTCCAAGGCATTCATCTTTGCTAGATGGACTAGCATGAGGCGAGCATAGTTGAGGAGATCGTGCGTGCTGAGAAGTCTTTGATGAGGCTCCCTAGCGCAGCCAATACCTTCCCCAGTCACCCGAACGCCAGGCCATTGATGAGATGAGAAGGCATTCCACTTGTTCGAGATAATGCATCATAAACTCAGCAAGCTCCCCAATAATCTTCTGCATGTGGTGTGAGATCTTCTGAGTAGCTGGCCTGCATTCTAGTTATAGATCTCACCCTCGTCAGCACTTGCGTTTCATGCGACGCCTTCTTGAGTGTAGTGGACTGTTCACGGATAGCGTCCTGGTGGAAGAGTTCGGAAGAGTTGGGAAACTGCATCGAACCTCAAACATTCAGGATGGCCAGGCACGGTAGTGAGTGCCGTGGTATCTCAAACTCTTCTGGTATGTCCTTACTGCCAAAATTTCAACGTAGAGCGCTGACGTGTATATTCCACATTCAATGGCACATATGTCGTTTCCGCTTCCATTCGATTCGTCTGCCCAAGGGGCGTTGTAAGGCAGCAAATGCGATGTTGCAGAAAACGGCCTGCTCTGAGGATCCAGTTTGTGTTTCCTGTCGGGATGCTGAATCTTCATTGAGCAAACTATACAGATCCAGATCAAGCGTTATGATGGTCTTCTCTCAGGGGCCAACCACGTAGGAAGAGATGCCCTGTGCTCAACATCAGAACTGTGTGTAGCGTCGCGTAGTCGGTTCGGTGATCTCGTGAGGAGTGAGCAATAACCTAGGTTTTGTCTGACAACGATTGTGACAGGATCGTGTTACAGCAGAGGATTCGTTTGCAGCCCAAGTTGGCATCACTTCTTCCTAACTGACTCGCATCCTCTTGAATCCGTTCTTGTCACTGACAGAAAGAGGTCTCAGGATTTTGGAACTTTGATGTAGAGCTTGATCTGCTTGCTCGTGAATACTTTGGTTCTCCGCATTTCGCCAGGTCAGTCCAACTAGGGTTCAAAACACTGCTGTCGTCAGTAGCGTGGTAGTTCGCAAGTGTCCCACAGTGCGAGTGAAGTCTGTTGTTGCAAGAGTTTCCTCAGTCCAAGCTGAGTGACTTAGACTTCAAATCGTACTTGGCTTGGTTTTGATGAATTTGCTCTTCTATATACTTGACCTCAAAATTGAGTGGTGACGGGGAGGACAGCTTGTCTGGAATGGCAAGTGGCTGGTTGAGGGATCTTATTCTTCTGCTCGTTGGTTGATCACGACCACTGTCCGTGAAATGTGTTCTGTCCAGTTGGCGTATCTTCTAAGAGGTCGATGTTTATCAAAAGCAAACCAGACGTTCACCCCTTTCTCCACGAAATCAGCAGAATCCTCCGGGGTTCTTATGCCTCCTGGAGAAACCTTGCTCCACACGCTTTTCCAGCTTAGGCATCACGCTGATAACATCTGAGGGAACAATTTTTTGTTGAGGTAGATGTCTGACACTTGTTGTTAAGGAATTTTTGGGTGCTGAATCCAAAACTGATCTCAGGTTTTTCTCTATCAAGTCAAGTTTTTGAACTGTAGGATTTCGTTTTCTAAAAAATATGAAAATACTGTACATACAGTAAACAGTGCTATTTTATAAAAAGTTGCAAAATGTTAACATACAATGAACAAATGAAAGAAATAGCTCATGAATAGCATGTTTTATTAACATTATCATGTTTAGAAAGGTTAGGCTATAATTGTGTGAAGGTTAAGGTAAAAATTTACGTTTGTAGCTTGTGTCTGGAGTGTTTTCAAATTGAGGACTATCGCGTTTTGATGCTCCAACAATAGTCAGCCATTCATATGCCACATCCCATCTACCCTGGTAACGTCTTCCATAACCTTCAAATCTTGGTGAATCGTTCACCTGGCTCGGCGCTAGCAGCACCAAGATTTTCCGAAAGTTGGCAAGAGGCTATTGCAAAAAATATGTACTTACTAATACTCATGTTGAACCAACGGCTTTGTAAGCTCTCCAATAGTTTCTGAACAATTTCTGTGTAATACTTGCAGGTGTATTTCCAAGAAAGTCTTGACGACGTTCTTTGAATGATAGCCAAGCATTCTTTTCAAGGTCTGACATAGTACCGTTGAAATGTTCATCTTTGATGAGCTGTCGAATTTGTGGAACATCAGAACACACCGGCCTTGATTTTTTTCAATATGACAGTCAGGAAATGCCAAGTGATGTACTCAAACCGTCGCCACAGTTGACAAGCTTTTACAACCATTGTTTCATGAGACCTAGTTTTTATGTGCAGAGGTGGAATATTATTTTCTTCCTGCAACACGTGGCCTATGTACAATGTGTAGGATCTCCAGGTTAAGATCAGATATCGGGCCAATTCGTTCGAAACCCAATGCTTGCTCTCGAGCCTGCTATCCCACAACAGAGAAAGCAGGAAATACTTTTGTGTATCCCGTGCTTGCCAAGAAGGAAGGGACACCATTTTAAGGTCAACACAGATGATCCAATTGTTTTGTCATATTGACAATAATCTCAAGACTATCTTTACATCTCCATATTCTTCACGAGACAGGACCGATATGCCCAATAGGACTGCGCCAAACAATTGCATTGATGTAGAAGGAACACTTTCAAGCTACGCTTTGAGCTTATCAATAAACAATCCCATTCATTGGAATTGTAGATTGAAAGCCCTAATTCCTTCAGTAAACAGGCAGTTATGGCAAAACACAAAAACCGCTGGCACTTTCGAAAGTACTGCAGAAAATGTACTTTCTCTGGTTCGAAAGTTATGATACCTTCACTCCTTGTTCAAGTATGTTTTCTTTTTTTTTCGTTCAGTCTTGATGCTAGTATTCTGAAGCTTTTTTGGATAGGCCCAAATCACGGCTAAATCATTCAACTCGTTGCTGATCAAATCCCTACGAAATGAATCCTAGTGAATGTCAACAATCTGCACATCATTGCTGCACTGACGTTCTTCAACCATCACTCAGATCTTATAGAGGAGGTCGGTGTTCGAAAACTGGAACTGGAAATTTCAGCTGAATGAGGCATTAGGTCTTATAGCTGACGGTAGATTAGGATATTCTATTTTACTTTATTTTTTTGTTAAATCTACTGATGTTTCACTAAACCAAAAAAGTAACAGTCTTTTGGAATGATCTTTTTGCTCTCGCCAAACATGGGGATACCAAATGCCAACTTTTTCACGTTGTTCCTTGGTCACATCCGTAATCTCTCGACACACTGCTTCCACACTTTGTGAGGGGCCCATAGCTTGTCTTGATCACCGAGTTTCACTTTAAATATGCGAAATATGCTTGTTTGACAACTTACGACTGATGCTTGCCCTCTGGACTTGGAATGGTGAAACTACCAAATATAGCAGGAGTCAGGGCTGTTTAGGCTTATTTACGACGAGACGTAGCAGGTAGCAGAAATGATCTGAAACAAAAGAAATAATACCTATGTAAATAAAACACTAAGCTGGAATGTTACAAAGCTTCTGAAAAACAAAACAAAACAGCATAAAAAACGAAATAGAAATTACACTGGTACGTATGTTACAACGGTTAAGAGAAAAAGCCATAACAATCCTCCTAATTTCCTACTATCCTAGCTTCTGTTGCAGGATATTGATAGTAATGACTTATTTGGGAGCTGCCACACACCTCTCCACCGCACGTCCTCAATTGTAACTGCACCAAACACGTTGCCACATTAGCTCTCGATGAGTCAAATCGTAACAGCTGGGCAAGTTTACTCCAGCTCACAAGTGGAATTTGCCTTATCTGGAGGGTAAAGCTGTGGAGGAAAAACTTGGACGTGCTAGAAAAAAAACTGACTACAGATTTGGAAATCAGCATGCCAAATTTTAGTTCTAAATAAGCGCAAAAAATCTAACTAATTTTTTTTTTTTTTTTTTCCAAATTGTTTCACCTGTGTCTCAAATTCCCAAATTTCAACCTCTGATAGATTCTGATTAGATTCTTATCACGCTCTATGGAGGGATGGTAAGAGGTAACCCTAGTGAGAGGGGTGTCTGGACAGCATCGGAATCTGCTATCCTTCTTTGGCTGGGGCAGACCTGGTGATCACTCGAGTGTTCTGGATTATAAATTGGGAGCAACATCCCAGTTTTGTGCACTTCTTCATGCTCGCCCATTCCCGACACCGTGAGAACATGAGGGCCAAATAGAAGAGTTGTTAGGGAAGAACTGGAAGGTAAGGGCGGATGTCGAAGTCGTCAAAGCGGCCAGAGAAGGACAGTTTTTGTTTGCATTACTTGTGGCGTTTAGAATGTTGGCCGTGTTCTTCAACTGGAAAATTGTGCTGTCGTTATCCAGTAGTGAAAGTCCGAAATTTCCATGGCCTTGCTAACGGCGTGTAGGAGGACGAGGTTGTCGGGTTCATTTCTCGACCGATTGACGAAAACTGCACATTTGAAGCCTTTCAGAAATGAGACCCTCTGAGATTACTTGTGGAGTTTGTTGATCCGTGATCTCCATCATAGTACCTCTTCAGGATGGAAGATTATTCACCATCACCTCAGACCATACTCAGGGTTGAATCTGCATCAATGGGTGCTCCCTGAATAGATGATAATCACTCTATCATACAGAGCAAATGAGCTGGGTCATTACCTATTGTGCTTTAGAGTGTAGGTACGTTGAGCAGATGCAAGCAATTCCGATGATTAGTACTTCTCGAGGCAGAAGCATCTCCAGCACCCTCCAAATCTGACACACATGTTCTGACAGACTATCTGAGTGTGGCTTTTATTTCGAGGAAATGTTCACTCATCGTGTCGTAGAAAACACGGTGGAGCGGTTCAGAATTGTCATTAGGACAAAAGCGGCAGTAAGAGAATAGACAACACCTCTGCCTTGGGGACGAGTTTTTGTTCTTGTCGGACGAACTGCCAGGGCGTCTGGTCCGCGAGAAAAGAAAGACAGGCTTGGGAATCAGACAGAGACGTTGGCCCTTGAGCCGTTCAATCATGTCTTGTTGCCAATGGGCTTACGAAAATTCGCGTAATAATGCACAGGACTGTCGGGGCCGCATCATCCAAGCTAGCTAGCCGATCCTGAGTGTTGATGTCTTTTGACCCAAAGGACAATCGCTCCTCACCAACATAGATAAAAGCTCTGCAATCATATCAGGATTGTTTATCAGTACTCTTTGCAAGAGGTGGCACCCCCATTGCAGGATGATGCACACACTATTCCCGGACATTGTACGATGTATCGTATTCACCGCATCTCAGCGCCTAACCTGAAAAAATATAATATCAAAGAAAACTTGAGGAATAGATTTACATTCCATGATATACTTTTTCATCATTAACTATGAACAGTGATTCTGAAAGCAAAAAATAGGACGTCACCAGTCGTCTTACGTGCCTGAAAAACATGAAAAAGGTATTCCATGCAAGGTGAATTCCTATGATAATGGGACGATACTAACCCGAATTTGCCATTGGACTAAACCGGGGAAGTCGCATGATACGGCACTACCAGTACGCTCCGGGAAAACATGATAAAGGGACTCAAGCATCAGCTGTAAAACCCCAAAACGACCTTAAGATCATAGAAATCTCTCCATTATTAGAGGAGTTAGGAATTCAGTCGCGTTCTGGGGGGGGTCCGAAATGGAACGGCATCCCACGAGGGAGGTTGAGGGGTCGGAAAATTTGAACCCCCATCATTTTCCAAAGTTTGATAACAAATGAACCAATTAAACCAATAAAATCAATTTTGGCATTCAAATCCCACAGGAGCTGTTTATATGACATGTCATACAAACACTATTTGGCCCGTACCGAGAGTCATGACGGTAGGCGGTAGAACGACGAGCGGCAGACCTTCGCTTACCATAAGAGGGATAAAATACCCAGTAATTTTGGAACGAAGAGCAGGGGCGAGGTTGGCGGTCACGGCTGGAGACACGGGTATCCCTGTGTCTTCACGCAACCTTCGATGAATTTTTATTACATTCCTAATCTGGAGGGATTAAGAGATATGTTAAAAATTTTCTTGCCAATATGTATTTAAGTATAAGTATAAGATTATTAGGTATTACATATGCGGCAATAAGTGATTTTAGTGATAATAATGAAGGAGGTTCAGGTTAGGGGGGTGGGTAGTGGCTTGAGCCGTCGCCATCATGAAGGTCGCTGCCAGAACCCGCCAGGACGGTTCTCTTACCGCATATGTTCACATGAGCGGTAGAGAAACTTACGTATACACGCCTCTACTGTTAATTAACTTCATTAAATATATATTTCATCAACTTCATAGCCGATCGCAACGTTTCTGTTGATGTTTTTGATGAGTATAAGGGCAAATTCGCATTATACATTATTTTAGTCGTACTGCTGGCTCCGCAGTTTGAAGCAACATTGTTGCCAATACACCGCCGCGTGAAACCTCAACCAACCCTCCCTTTCTGTTCACTCTCGGTAACGATTTGAAGGTTCTACCGCGACCTTACCTTCGTCGGTACGTCGTCATTCGTCGCTCTACCGCCTCGACTCTCGGTACGGGCCTTAGTGTTCTTCCCTCAGATCCCTGAATTAGCCAATATTCTTTCCTTTGGTTTCCTCAACAAAGATGAATGTAAAAGCCACAGCAAGGATGCTGACTGCAGCGTAGAACCACTACTACTACTACTACTACTAATGATAATAATAATAATAATAATAATAATACAATGGGCATTCAAATTCTTTCGTAGAAATAGATTATTATTATTATCGTATTAAGACTCCTGTAGATTGACAAGACACACATAAGACTTTATTTGTCTTCTTTATAGACTTTTATAGACTTTCTTTATAGACTTTTATAGACTTTATAGACTTTTATTCTAGACTTCTTTACCAGTGAAAATATGATGATGGGATATTTAGAGCAGTGGTTTGAATATAAATACGAGGACATTATTTATATGCTTAATATTCCAAGAAGCTGCTATAAAACATTATATATGGGCAAAAGCTTAAGACCATGATCGGATATTATTTCAGTAGTTTAAATGGAACCATAGAAAACAATAGACCAAGATGTGACACTTGGCAACGAAGCGCACTGGACGCTGCAGTAATGGCCCCATGGCCGTCTGCTGGCCCATTTACTTGCTGCATATGACCATCATATAGACCAGTGTTCTTCAAACTTTTTTCATCGCGACCCAGTTTGATTTTATGCATTACATTCACGATCCTATTATACGTCTGTAGCTGCTTTCTCTTTCCGATGTGATATATTTTTTACAATTACATACATACATATGCATATAAATCTGTATACATATATACATACATACATGCATCTATGCATTCAAAATAATTGCATATGTTTGCGTGTGCCAATGTAAACTTCATCTATTTAAAGTATTTAAAAAATATGTAGAAGTGTTCTGTAAATTGTAACTACGTAAGTAGAGAAAAATAGTATAAATTGATTGACAAGTCCAAATTATGCGTACAAGTCCTGCCTTCTCAGATCAACATTATCTCTCTCTCTCTCTCTCTCTCCTCTCTCTCTCTCTCTCTCTCTCTCTCTCTCTCTCTCTCTCTCTCTCTCTCACTCTCTCTCTTGTTTTCTCTCATTCTTATTAATGCATTTCATATATTGATTATATAATTATCAGTTTACGATATGGCGACCCACTGAGCTTGCGACCCAGTATTGGGTCGCGACCCGTACTTTGAAGAACCCTGTTATAGACTATGGTATATCAGTATATATGATATACTGTAATCTTCGTAAATGTTTGTTCTATAGTATTATCAAATAAAAATCAGTAAAACACGCTAGATAAATGCCATTACGAGACTGAAGAAATATGCATGAACTAATGAAATAATGATTCACTTAAACTCTTCGGCATTTCAAAATTTACGTGTCAACTCTTAACATGAAACATATCAATAGAAGCGCAATTGTATTATTTTTCCATTGATATATTTCGTTTTCTGATAAATGAATTAGAACCATGCATACATTAGCGTTAAATAAATAAATAAAATCATCAATCGGGTAATTTTCCCGATTGATGATGCAAATACTACTGTATACTGGACTTGCTACTCAGTTTGGGCTATTTCCAAAACAGCGGAAGCGGGGGGGGTGGCCGCCGAAGTTAGGGTTCGCCCAGGGTGCCACACCAGCCAGGGGCTACATTCAGAGAGGCTAACTTCCGGTCTTCACGACCTAGCGACTTCCAACAGCTGTTTTGGGCAACTTTTGGCATTCTGCGGGCAGATTGATGACGTACCTAAAGACGTTGAGCTATCAAAAACAGGCAACTGCCTAAGGGGTGGCGTAGAGCACGCAATATACATAAAAATACTCATAAATTGAGTATATATGATGTTTTCTGACTCAAGAACTGAACAGAGCAAGTATACAAATGAAATTAGGTCATATTACAATGCCATCCGCTCGTGATGAGTCTGTTATGGGGTGATGGGCCGAGTGGCGAATGGTGGCATCTCACCATGACTCACCACACCATACACCACCACGCACAGCTCCGCGACACAGACAAGGTACATAATTATATTCCTTCTCCTTCCTTTTCCTTTCTCCTTCTCCTTCTCCTCCTAGCCTTTTCTGTAGCAGTTGGTGGTAGTTGTGTGTAGTGGCAAGCGCTGATAGTGGTAGTGGTGGCAGCAGTAATAAAATATAAGCCGTGTAACACACATTTCAGCAAGTGTTATTGGAGTGGTCTTCGTACTAAGACGATGCTTGGACGACAAAAACACGGCTTATATTTTATTGCTGCTGCTGCTGCTACTACTGTTGCTGCTGCTACTGCTACAACTGCTGCCGGCTGCTATAAGAAAAGTTTAGGAGGAGGAAGAGGAGGAGGAGAAGCTAGGAGGTGGAGGAGGAGGAAGAAGGGTGGAGCATTTTGGTGTGGATGTTGAATTTGTTTATAAACACAGCTGAGAGCGTGGAAGCCTTGTGATTGGCTGAAACTTTTTGAGAAATACTATGTGATTCGCTGGCGAGGCTGTGACGTAATTGTACTCGCTCAGCCAATCAGCTATCGAAGCCCATAGTGACACCGTAACGCCACTCCCATATCTCGTACCAGAATCCCCGCGACTTCCGGGTTGTACAAATAGAGGAAGTTAGTTAAGCTAAACACCGTGCCCTTCGACTCTCTCTGAATGTCTGCCCAGGACCACCACTGCACGCGAGTCAGACTCGCGATCGCCTCGCGTGGCATATTCCCCAGCTCTAAACCCGCGTTCCATGGCGGCACCACCGCCACCCCGTTACCCCAGGGTGGGGGTTAATAAGGCAAAAAGACAACAAACCATTGGATAAGCTGGCTTATATCTATAATAATATAAGCGAAAGTGTGTCTGTGTGTGTGTGTCCGCTCTGGGTTCCGCCCCCCGTGGCGGAATCCCATCATATGGCACAGGTTTGGAACCAGGTTGACCAGGGGAAGGTTTTAAGCCCACTTATAGGATGATCCGATCACTTTTTTTTTCTTTTTTTTTGCAGCCTATTAGCGAGAATTGTGAAAAAAAGTGGGTTGCGAGAATTGAGGAAACCTTGATGTAGGGTGATGGGTAATGGGTGAGTGAATGTGTGGGGTGATGGGTAATGGGTGTGGGGTAATGGGTGAGTGAATGGGTGGGGGGTGATGGGTTGGGGGTGATGGGTGATGGGTGAGGGAATAGGTGGGGGGTGATGAAAAATGGGTGAGTGAATGGGTGTGTGGTGATGGTAATGGGTGAGTGAATGGGTGGGGGGTGATGGGTAATGGTGTGAGTGAATGGGTGGGGGAATACATACATTTCTACATCCATGATTTTAGGAAAGTTAGAAGGGGCTATCTGGAGAGTCTGTGTTTGGTGGGCCTTAGGCCCACCAAACACAGGTGGTGGGCCAAAGGCCCAACAATAGCCCTCCGTAGGAGCCAGCCAAAAAGTCCGCCCGGAGGGCGGCTTTGCGGCTAGTATATATATATATCTTAATAGGGAGTAGGCAGTCAGACACCTGCCGCCATGGTGAAATACTCCCGGGGAGGTACTTACGGGAGTTGAGGGGTGCTGCAGACTTATCATTGAAATCTCCCGTGTCCTCTCTTTCCATATCCCTTAGTGTCTCAGATACACAAGAGAGTAGCTGCAGCCTGCACTCTAAAGACAATTCCTCTTACTACTCACATTACACTACATGCACTTACATCCCTACACTATCTTCACTCAAAATTGTATTATGCCTAGTAATCGCCCTACCTCGGAGTCCCTAACTGGGGAGGGGACCAGAAATATCCCCAGGTCGGACAGTCTTCAAGATGTCGACCCGAGGTGTCTTGATACTTCTTCTAGCCTTCTCTCCTTAAACTTCTGCAACATTCGCGGCCTTAGATCAAACTTTCTCTCTGTCGAACATCATCTCTCCTCCTCTAAACCTCATCTTCTTTTCCTCACCGAAACTCAGTTGTCTGTGAGCACTGACAGCAGACCTTTTTCTGTCTCCTCTTACTGTCTCTATTCTCATTTTAAATCCAAAGCTGGCTGTTGCGTATATGTGCGCAATGACATCACTTGCTCTCATGCCCACGGCCTTGAATCTTCCGAATTTTTTACCATCTGGCTTCGACTTCAATGTCACTCTTACTAAATTTATCTGTGCTGTATATTTCTCACCTAACTCCGCTGACTATGTAAAATTCTTCGACTATTTAACATCAAAAGTGGAGCACATCTCATCTCATTTTCCTTTAGCAGAAATTTCCATTCTTGGGGACTTCAATGTTCACCACCAGCTTTGGCTATCATCTTCTTTCACTGACCAACCTGGTGAACAAGCCTACAACTTTTCTATCCTCCAAGACCTAGAGCAGCTGGTGCAGCACCCTACCCGTATTCCTGACCGCCTTGGAGACACGCCCAACATTCTTGATCCTTTCCTAACCACTAACCCTTCTGCTTACTCTGTGAAACTATTCTCTCCGTTGGGTTCCTCCGATCACAATCTTATTTCTGTAACCTGTCCTATCGCTCCGGTACCGTCTCGGGACCCACCTAAGCGGAGGTGCTTCTGGCACTTCAACTCAGCTAAGTGGGAAGACCTAAGGCAGTACTACTCTGATTTTCCATGGAATGATTACTGCTTCCATGTCAAAGACCCATCTCTTTGTGCAGAGCGCATAACTGAGGTCATAGTCTCTGGCATGGAGGCGTACATTCCACACATTTTCTCTAATCCTAAAGCCCATCAACCTTGGTTTAACTCTGCTTGTTCTCATGCTGTCCGAGATAAAGAGGTTTACAGGTCACCACTGTTTACAGGCGGTATAGGCACAAATGTAAAATAAAAATATAAAAACAAATTAAATCAAACTAACACAAAATCTCTGCCTACAGCTACCACACCAGCGTGTCCCCGCCCACTAATGAGCGTCGCAGGACACATGTGGAGCTGCCCCGTGAGGGTCTCGCCTGTCCCTAACAGCAGGTTTCCCACCCTTGGTGCTTCCTTTAACTAGCCCTCTGAGGGCACTTGTGTCACTGGTCCTTTTTTTTTTTTTTTTTTTTTATACATTTGTGCCTATAGCGCCTGTAGGCAGTGGTGACCAGGGCTCGGATGGTAGGCTCTGGAGGTTCACTTGAGGGCTGTGATGGTTGGCCCTCGCCCGTGATGGCGCAGGCAGGATTCTTATAGTGACGCCTGTGATTAGAGGCTCATGCCGCCCCCCTGTGTCCTCCGATGCACTCGCAGTCGAAGGCAGAGTTGATGGACAGGGCATGTCGGTGTTCTTAGGCCACTCGACGGTGCAAAAAGATTTTGGTTTTCTTCGGGGATCGAACTCGGGTCACCGAGAACGGCTGTCGGAGACGCTAACCACTCCGCTACCGCCTCCCCAACGCCACTGACCAGCAGGGTTCGAGTTTGTACCTCACCAAGGGACGCTAAGAGCGACAGAATGAATCTGCAACCACGTTGAGCAACGCGGTAAACAAACAAGGACCTCCTGGGCAGCCAGTACAACCCTGTGGGGAGCGCCTCAGCTCACAGGAATCACGACAGTGTTGCAGTTCAGCTAAAGCAGTTAACTAGCTGTTAACACGGAGCACTGGGACTAAATCCCGCTCACTGTGGCTGTCAGGTCCAGAGAAACTTTGAAAGTGAAAGTGGTGAAGCCCAGGCAGCAGTGTAGAGCAGCTCAGCAACCCGAGCCCCGAGGGGCGAGCTGTAACACTGTTGTGCGTTGAGGTAGGAGCGAGAGCTGCAGTACCTTCCACGACGGCTGCTTGGCCAAGAGTGGGACCCAGGGACTGGGGAGTGGGGAGTGGGGAGTCGGGACTGGGGACTGGGGACCAGTGCTACCAGCGCTGATGAAAATTTCTTTCAAGATGAGCTCCAGATTTGTTTCAAGATCAATTAAAAACTTTCAAGGTATAGCAAACAACAACACTCATTATTGCAATTCCATATTAGTTTACTCCAAACTCACAAACACAAAATAATGATAATGATATACATTATACAAATCTGTGTGGGGACTTTGCAGTGTATAAGAAAACGCGGCTCCTGCTACTCTATTTCTTTACAAGCAAGCTAACATATATACTCTTAGATTAACCATGCTACAATATATATATTTAGTCTCTGAAGTTAATAATCAAGCTTAGAGTGAAAAGAAAATGTACTTGTTAAATGAAAGCCAAGCTAAAGAAAAAATGGCTCCTGCTACCTTAATTCATTAAGCAGGCTAACCTACTCTTATAGAGTAATTTTTAACCACATGCTACAACTCCAAGACAGATTTAGTCCCAGAAGCCTCGATACCTTCATCTTCACTTTCAGGATCTCTAAGAAGAGTTATTTATTGTATTATCTTGCTTTGAGAGATAATATAGCGCTGTGTATCTCTTGTAGCACCGTCTATTTTTTACATCCTCAATTACACATTTCGGAGTTTTCCCTGAATAGCAGTCTGCATTTTGACGTGAAATAGCCTGTTTAGCTAGAAGCCTGTTTGCCACACTACTAATTTTAAGATTTTTTGTTACTCCTGTTGCGGTTGCCTAGTCTCTCTCTCTCTCTCTCTCTCTCTCTCTCTCTCTCTCTCTCTCTCTCTCTCTCTCTCTCTCTCTCTCTCTCTCTCTCTCTCTCTCTCTCTCTCTTATAGCATTTAGGATACATTTTTCAAGATCTTGATAAAAATTTCAAGCGCTGGCAGCACTGCTGGGGACTGGGAGTGCCGCACGCAGCCGCGCAGCGTCGAGCACAGTGGCCAGTGGGTACACAGTCGGCGGGCTGGTGGCGTCATTCTTCACCTCAAGATAAAGAGACTGTCTCTTTACCTTGTTTCACCTAACCGTAACCGAACGTAACTAACCTGTTAGGAAAAATAAATCGCCGAACTAGCGCCTAACTTTGGGTTGCCTTGGCATCACCCATACTACAAAGAGCTACTTGAACATGCTAGTAATACTTGTGGAGTTGTAACGTGCAAGAGCCGCATTATCCTTGGTATAAACTAGAAAGGAACGACAGTTATCATGACACAAAAGAGACACCTGACAATTTAAAAGACAGGAGGCCTTAGGAATGTTGCATGACGGCTGAGAAAGGAGACGTCAATAGAGACTGCAATCAGAAAGAAGGGTGTAGGGTAGGAAGGAGGGAGCACCGAGGGTGACTAAGGTGAACGAAGAAGCCGGGAGGGACGGAGCACAAACAGGTGCAAAAATAAGGATACACATCTACATTTAGAGAACCTCTTCCTATTATTTTGTAGGCCAGCCTCTTCATGTGTGTGTGTGTGTGTGCAATGCATTACTAACCCTTAGCAGAATCACCCTGAAGTGTTCACAAGTCACCACCTTAACAAGCGTGAGGCAGCAGTGTGGGGCTGTGAGGAAGGCGGCGGTCCTAGAGAGGCTGGAAGGCTGGGCTGAGGCTGGGATCAAAAGGGCGAGCGAGGGAGACCCGTGACAGGGAGGGAGGGTGTCCCCTTGACTTAAACCCTTGAGGCCTAACACGTTATTTCCATAGTCATTTGACCACCATTAGATGATATTTTTGTGAATATAAGCAACGTTTTTATAGATATGACCTGTTTAGTATCCAGTATTCTATAGATATGACCCTGTTTTAGTAGTCCACTCGCTAATTTGGTTTATTTAGTTACTTTTCGTAATGTTATGGCTCGACAACATACATTATTTTATAGCAAAGGAAAGAAAGATCTGGGCGTCAAGGGGTTAATAGTGCCATTTTTGCTCCAGCAGCAACAGGGGAGTGGCGGTGAGAGGCACAGTACAGAGGGACCACTCTTAACTACCACTACATCTTCATTAGGCACCAAGGCACGGTCGCTGCGTCCCATAGTGAGAGGGAGACAAGGATGGACAAGGACGTCTCTTTGATATCTTGTGTATTATGAAGTACCGCGCCACGCCAAGACCTGGGCAGGAACCCAGCAACAAAGGTAGTTGCGCCAGCAACGACCATCTCTCCGAACTTCTTTTCCTAACGACGAAAGCTACAAAGCGTCCCTTTTCGGTCGTTAACGCGTCGGAAAGCGCTGACTGGCTAAGGCGAGTAATGACGTCATCAAGCTCATCATCAGTCACCAGCCAATGACAAACAGTTTTTAAAACTTCTCGACCAATCACAAGTCAGCGAGACATATAGCGCATTTTCGCGGCCGCTCTGGCCCGGTCTGGACTGGGCTAGTCCCGGACGGCCACTGTTTTAGCGAGGCAGTTTAGACCGGGCTGGAACGGACTGGGCCGGGCTGAGCCAGTGAGCAGGGCCAGGTTGGACCAGTGTGGGGAGAACTGGCGCATGCGCACTACAGTCAGCGGGGAAGGTGACCAGGAGCTTCTCGTGCTGCTGATAAGACATGAAACACCATGATGGTCGACCATAAGACTATAGTATCACAGGCGTGGTAGTTGTAAAGTCTTCAGCACAGGTTAAAAGGCGGACGACAAAAAGGATATTGACAAGATGGACGCCTGCCGCCTCCATAGTTCAGTTCAGTACCGCTCACTCGATCCCCCAGCCAATAGGAACGACGAATGGGACGGGGCCAATCTCGATGTATTTTCGCGACCATCAGTCCACCCTGACCCGGTCAGGACTGGACTGAACCAGGACGGTGAACGTCACGAAAATGCGCTAATATTTCCGGGCAAGAATGGCATGCCAGACTGCCTCTCTCCGCCTTCTTTCCCAGTCATCTCAAACTAATTCTCGTTTTATTCGGAATGCTTGCGTTTTAAGGAGTTTTAATGTATCAGATAGTAAGATGTATAAGTTAGGAGCCTGTGTTGCTAGTGTTTTGGTGGTAGAAGGTGTGTGTGTGGGTTGAAATTGTGAATATTTTTGATATGGGGAGGCCCCGCGGCAAGGCCTCTCCGTCACTCTGCCCCGCCATCAGTCACCTCATCATAACATCTTTAAATCACCCTTATTTAAGGTGACACACGGTGCTACATTGATTTAGATAATGACAAGTATATATAACATCTCACCATAATCACTAACTTGTATAATAACGAGTAATAAGACGTTTAATCCTGCCCAAACCTACAGTGGCGGAGGAGCTGGCGGCTCCAGCCACCACACTCAAAAAGTTTTTAGTAAAAAAACCCGCAGTTATCCGCCTCACCTGTGCCTTCCTGAAGAAGACAGTCAGCTCCCACGCCTGTGATAGCACCATAGGAAATCACCAGGGATCATAGGATTCCTCAAGGGGTTCTCGCTCCCCTACTAAATATTACCAAAGACATTTATCTCCCTTGGTGAAGTTGGTGTTGCTATCCACCTCACGGGCTTCATCATGCTGCTGCTGCTGCTGCCGAAGGCCTCGCTGCCAGACGTGGATGAGTCCCTTGCTTGTATTTCATCTCTTTACTCATATATATGAATAATATCCATCCAAATGCAATCATATGTCTACATTCACCTATAAAAAAAATATTTCATAGCATACCAAGCAATAACGAGCATGCCTGGAGACTTCCGACCTCTGCTAATACCGGTCTTGAACAGTCGTTGGCCAGTGTGCACGTTAACGACGAAACCGACGACTTTTCCGCGCTGTGGGTTCCGTCGTTGGACTAACGACCAAAAAAAGGTCTTTAAGTGTTTTGTGGCTTCTGGCCCTGGATAGGAACAGTAAATAGGATAGCTTGGCTTTCACCAAATACATAGAAATATAAACAAGTGGGACAAGAATGTATATTTTTATTCTGGTGCTGCCGTGGCTGTTTTGTCTGGAAAGTGCCAGGGCAATACGACTGATAGATACACACACAAATACCAGCCTTCATTCAGTACAAACAAGCACAGTGGCTCTGATACAAAGGGAAGGTGAGGAGACCAGGCTTATTGTTGGAGGAATCAAGATTACAAAGATGCAAGCAGGTCTTTACAGGGGGTGGAGGCAGTGAGGTCACCGCTGATGAGGCATAGGCATTATTCGTTAACAATTTAATTGAAGGTCAGAAACAAAATATTCCTTTAGGTCTAGATATGTTCACAACGGGACGTATCATATACCAACATAATCAGAAAAGCGTGTACATTCAGGAACCGTGCTTAAAAAAAGTGGTACGATGATAAATAGCTGAGCACTAAGGAGTTGAAAGAAAACAAATGTGGGAAAATATTCATGCGCTACTTTATTCAGCCGTCATTTTCGTATATCTATATTATTGTTGCAGATTTATGCTAATAAGATACAGAATTTTCTCAGGAAGACGATGGTGGCCCTAGTTTTTTCTTCAATATCAAATGGTGGTGTCGGAAAACTAGTTGGGAATAGGGTTTGATAAGCCAGATGGTCGCCGCGCTAGGCTGCGGACGTCACTCATCACAATACAGGTATATACTCTCTAGGTATATACTCTGTGGTGAGCTTATATTCTAATCATTATGTAATAAGACGATGAATGTATACTTAATAAAAACAGTGAAGGTGAGAAAAAATGTACAAATACTGAAACGGTTAAATCGACCGCGAGTATCTACGGCCGAATAAATGTGATTACGAAAAGACTACAGACTTACTATTTTTTGTTTACATCAACGCCTTAGATAGTGGGCTTAGCAGTGATATCAGCATGTTTGCTGATGACACTAAGATAGGTAGCATTATTAGATCACAGTCTGATATAAAAAGGTTTGCAGGGAGACTTAAGAACATAACATAAGGAAGCTACGAGAGGTCGTGAGACCTACACGTGGTAGTTCCTGTTACTTAACACTACCTACATCCACCTTTCATCCCCATCCATGAAATTGTCTAGCCTCCTTTTAAAACTCATTCATTTTTCAGAAAACAAAATATATAAGATAGATATAGATATTATTGTTTTACGGCGCCGCAACTGCGTAGTTATTGACGCCTGCTTACATAAGATACAGTAAAAGTAATAATAAAAAACTAATTTTAATATATAATCAAAATATATAAAAGAACAATAGTGTATTAAAAGAAATAATAAAAGAATATTAAAAACATCATAACTTCTTGAGAAGGCCAGCCCTCTCAATAAAGGTATGGACTTCATGTCCCGGGGAGAAACACCTCTCTCCCAATGCCAGGGAGAGACGGTAAGCACCGTCCGACCCGCGACACCGGGACAAGAATTGCTCACGTAGGTCCCCAAGACTAGGACACTCGACCAGCAAGTGCCGCACAGTTAAGGGGACCAAGCAATCATCACAGTAAGGAGGGTGGCCCCCCTCCATGAGGAATCCATGTGTATATAAATAGCGCGTTTTCGCGACCGTTCTAGCCCGGTTTGGACTGGACTAGTCCGGGGCGGAGACTGTTTTCGCGAGGCGGGCTGGACCAGTCTAGATCAGTCCAGATCGGTGCAGCCCAGAGAGCAGGACCACCTTGGACCAGTGTGAGGAGAACTGGCGCATGCGCACTACAGTCAGCGGGGAAGACGACCAGAGCTTCTCGTGCCACTGATAAGACATGAAACACCATGATGGCCGACCATAAGACTAAAGTAATTTCACGAAAAATTACAATATTCGTAATTTGTTGAAACAACATCTTGGGAAATGAATGTACCGTCAACAACACTATAGTCGCCACTGCACTAATGTCATCAGGCGCCATATATTTTGAATTTTAGCCTCACTACAGACTTGTATGTGTCACTGAAGACATGTAGCTATAGTGTTATGTAGATAATGTAAGCTACGTACTGTGCACGTGATGTGATCTGTAGTGATGCTAAAACTCGTAATATATGCCCCCCTGCGACATTAGTGCAGTGGCGACTATAGATAGTGTTATTAACGGTAAATGAAATGAAATTTCATCATGAATTTTGTCACAGTCATCCCTGCTACTTGACTTCCCATTGAGTAAAAACGCGCGCTTTTTAAAAATAATTGCATTTCTGCCCGGAGGACCGCCCACTCGATCCCCCAGCCAATAGGAACGACGAATGAGACGGGGCCAGTCTCGATGCATTGTCGCGAGCCTCAGTTCAGTCCAGTGATGCCAGATATGGGGATTTGTCCCTAGATTTGGGGATTTCGGGGCACTGATGGGGACATGGGGACATTCACTCTCGATTTGGGGACTTTTGAGGCTTCTGAAAAAAATATGTATTGTATCGCTTAAAATAATATTATTAATATGAAGGTTAAGAAGAAGAATGGTTAAGAAGAATATGAAGAAAACGAGGTTAAACCGACGGCAAGAAAGAAGTAAGGAAACGGACTGAACGCGAATGAGCCAGAGCTAAAAAAAAAGTAGACGGTAAAGTTGTCGACTTCAGGTTTTTTCGACGTGCATAGGTTCAAGAAATCAATGATTACCATGAGTTTTTGGACTCAAACATTTGGAAATGTGTTATTCTATTCTTTCTTTCTGGCTTAGTACAGTATGTCCAGAATATTAGTTGGATTATTTAAGTTCCCCAAGAGCCTAAGAGCATTAATATTTTCATTTATTTATGAATCATATTTCTAAGCAATTTAAGGAAATACATCATCCCCATCAGCATAAAGTAGAAAATTTTATTAAATGAATTTTGTATTTGAATGCGAGAGAGCCCTGGCTCTCGCTTCTTCCGGCTTCTTACGGCTTGCCCAGCTGGGCCAATCCGTAAGAAGCCGTCTTCTTCAAAGTGCCTCGTGTTAACAGAAAACGCAAGCTACAAGAAGCCGGCTTCTTACGGCTTCCTCACCAAAATTCGCCTATGTCTATATATGTCGGCTGTTGTATTTCGTGCAGTGTTTTCAACTTGTCTGTAGACAAAATGTTGCCAGTGTGGACGCACCATAACGTTTTTTTTAGGGAACAAAGGTGCTTCGCGGCTTCAGTCTCGCAGATTCCGTGTCAGAGACTAGACGTACGCGTGTGAGCTCTCTCTGGTAAGAGAATTTTCTCGAGTTTAAGATAGATTTATTAATTAAAATGTGATTTTCACAAATAATTCTGTAACAAAATCTTTGTTGCCTAATATAATTCCTGGGCCATAGCCTTCACAATTTCAGCAGTATTTTTTTTCACCGGATTTGCATGAAACGTTGTTCATCGTGGCTTTTTCTGATGGTGATCACGAATCAGGTCTTCGTTTTCCGATATTATGTACTAAAAGCAATTGTTGAGCCTTTGTAAGCTTATTTACCCCCGTAAATATATATTGTACGTCCTTTCAAAACCAAACTGCTTCTGTGAGGAAATTATTTGGAACATGTATTATTGTTCTTCGGAAAATGTACAATTGTTGTTGAGATCAGTTATACGTCTGTATGATAATACAACTCGACCAATTTTTAGGCTGCTTATAATGGTCAAAATACTACCTTTATTGCGTTTCCCTATTTTTTACTATGTAACTATTAACCCTAGACCAAATATGCCTTGAATACTTTTTGTTAAGCTCAACGAGATAGACCCTAAGCAACTATCCGTTTCTTTTTTGCTTATACCGATCTTGAGATATAACAGTTTTTTATATTTTGCGCAACTTTGTGATGTTCACTTTCCAGCAGCTTATTGACGCACCATACATCTATCTTTTATCTTGCAAACATTTATTTTATGTCTTGATGGAGAGCATCTATGCAGGAATCGTATGCTACTATTACAAATGTAAATTTATTATTAGCAAGAATTTGACGCATGAATGACTCCGTCCCCTGGATTTCTGGAATAATTTTTTTCGGAAATATGCCCTAAAAGCACACTTACTGCGCTCATTTCTCAATGTAATTTTAATCTGCTTACACCACAGGGAAGCCTGTTGAAATCGTGATTTGTTTAATCTATAACGTTTTATAAAAAAAAAATCCGGTTCTTGAGATCATAGGGAAACATTGTTTTTTCCCCATGTTCTGCAGCTTCCTTATTTTCTTATGTTCTTATGTTCTTACTCATGGCAACTCAGAAGCGTCATATGAGTAGCTCTGGGCCGGTCCCGCCACTCATAGCATTTTGGCCACTTGAGAGTATCTCATAAACATTCCTTGCCACTCAGAGCAACTCAAAGTGCTAAGAGTAGCAAAGAGTCTTTATAAAAACCACCCCTGATCTAAAACAAACTACACAGACATTTTTGCACTTAAGTGCTTTTCATATTCAACGGAAATGGCTTCAGGAAATATTTTTTCTATTAATTATAAGTAATTTTTTTAAGTGAAAATGTGATGTCTGTGGCAAATGAGCCCTTATAGTGGGGCAGCTTAGGTAGTGGATGGGGACATGCCGGATAAAAGCACCAAAATTTTATCACGCAATCTTCAGGGTCCCAGCTATGATTCTATAACCGGCGCCAAGCGGTAGGACCACTCTTATTTGAAATTTTTCATTATATGTGAAATTTTTTTTTGAAAATTTTGGGATTTTTTTTTTTTTAGTTTTTGGGGAAAAAAAATGTTTTTTTATTGCAGAAATGAGAAATATAGTCTTTTCCGATCATTTTGGTGTAATTGTTTTTAAAATCGAACATCTAGAAGTATTTTAAAACAATATTTGAAAATTAGGTGTCTCGGGTGCATTTCCTCAGCATCTAAGCTTCAATTCTAGAACCGGCGCCAAACGATCCGAACAGCAAGATGCATGCACAATGGACATTTATATTTTTTTATTTAATTAGATGCATATTATATTAAATCTGCTATATGTTGTAATCATATCTTCTATATGTTGCAATTTGCCTTATATTGTTTTTCCTTGTGTTGCAGGTTTGAAGAGCAAGACTTCATGAAGATGGAATGGACACAGTGCATAATTTGCCAACAAACTACACCTGAATCCCTGCAATCCCTGAAGGTCTGTCTGCGCAGAAGACATTTCACGAGCAAACACTGGGCCTTATTCAAGTTATCAACGAGATGAGCAACCCGTTCCTAGAGGAAGGAAGCGAGCTGATTGCACTCGACACGCGGCGTGTGATTGGAGAATCTGTGGCCAACACTGGTGCAAACCATAGAAGAAGTGGGACAGGCTCAGTACGACAGCTACAACGAGGCTATCATCACTGAACGAAGGCAGTCCATCCATGAGCCTGTGAAGAGGAACTCATTGCCTCTCTTCAGATCATCATCCAAGGGGAAGAGGAAGCAGTCAGATGGTGTTTCCCTGTTGAAAGATGATGTGTCCCTCTTCTCTCGTCTGTACATAGTTGCTCAGAACAGGGATACAGATATGGGAACCTTCTTCCAACATGAAAATCATCCGCACCCCCCTTCTCTATCTGAAAGAGGAACACTGCGCCAAGGAAAGAAGTCAGACCTCATTGGTATCCTTGTGGAAGAAACACAAAACTCTCAGAAGGAACCCCCGCAGTTTCTGGATGCAAGAATACTCGACGGTGCTGCTGTGGTGTATCTGCTTCCTCTTACTAATGTTACCACATTCAATGACTACGCTAATGAGGTCTTCATCCCCCACATCCTGAAGCTTCTTGAATCCTGCAGAAGAGTCGATGTGGTCTGGGACAGCTACATTGCTAGCAGTATCAAGGAGTCAACTAGAGAGAAAAGGGGGAAAGGTGTACGAAGAAAGGTCGGTGGTCCAACGAAGGTGCCCAGCAACTGGCCCGACTTCCTCCGGGATCCCACAAACAAGAAGGAGCTTTTCCAGTTCCTTTCAGACAAAGTCGGCTCCAGTGACTGGCCAGACGGAAAGGGGGTCTTCATAACATCAGGCACAAATGTAATCAGCAGAGGTTCAGACCACTCCATGCCACGATGTGACCACGAAGAGGCCGATACAAGGATGTTGTTCACCTGAAAGATGCGCTGGACAAGGGATGCACCAACTGTTTGGTACGCACTGTCGACACAGACGTCGTTGCCATACTGATAGGAAAGTACCATTCCCTGACCAGCCAGCATCAGATGGCAGCCATCTGGGTAGCATTTGGAACTGGAAAGAACTTCATGTACCTGGATATCAATGCCATATGCCATGCTCTGGGAAAAGATAGGTCAACGGCATTGCCTATGTTCCACAGTTTCACGGGCTGCGACACAACTTCCGCTTTCTTCGGCAAAGGGAAGAAATCAGCATGGGAGGCTTGGAATGCCTACGTGGAGGTGACGGAGGCCTTCAACAACTTCATGAATCACCCTTACATGACTGTGACAGTGAACTGCAAGCAATTCCAGTTGCTCGAGCGCTTCACCGTGATCATCTACAATAAGACGAGCAACTTGGACTCTGTGAACGAGGCACGTAGGGAACTCTTCTCACAGAAGAACAGGCCAATGGAAAAGATTCCCCCAACGCAAGAAGCCCTTCTGCAGCACACACTGCGCGCAGTCTACCAAGCTGGAATCTGGGCAACCATGGATCAATGTGAGCAGAAGCCTCCAACCCCAGAGGGCTTTGGATGGACTCTAGAGAGTGCAACGAAGACCTGGCGTCCTGTGTGGTCCAACCTGCCTGTAGCATCTCAGGCCTGCAGCGAACTGGTCAAGTGTGGCTGCAAAAGCGCCACGTGCGGAGGACGATGCTCATGCAAGAAGGCGCAGTGGAAGTGCACCGAACTATGCAGCTGCCAATGTGAATAGCTTAGCCGAGAGAAGTAATTTTGCACCATGTTGGGTGGAATATACGCACGGTCTGAAAGAGTATCCATTTTTCTTGATTTTCGTATGTGTTAAGGGCAGGCTCCGAATTAATTAGACTACGCGATTCACTATGTTAACCGCTACTCGACCACGCGATTACGAAATAAAAATGATAACGAAAATTGTGTTTTTGAATACCCGGGTGACCTACGTTAATTAGAACGTTTAAAAAAAATTGAGGAAATGCACCCGAGACACCTAATTTTCAAATATTGTTTTAAAATACTTCTAGATGTTCGATTTTAAAAACAATTACACCAAAATGATCGGAAAAGACTATATTTCTCATTTCTGCAATAAAAAAACATTTTTTTCCAAAAACTAAAAAAAAAAAAAAATCCCAAAATTTTCAATTTTTTTTTCTCACAAATAATGAAAAATTTCAAATAAGAGTGGTCCTACCGCCTGGCACCGGTTATAGAATCATAGCGGGGACCCTGAAGATTGCCTGATAAAATTTTGGTGCTTTTATCCGGCATGTCCCCATCCATTTGAAATTCGGTGCTAAGCTGCCCTACTATATGCAATTCTGAGTAGAACGTCTTCTATTGCCACAAATACTTTATATGACTTACTTTACTTTATTATATGTGCGAGGATAGACATAGTCAAGAGATTAATCAAACATTGCACAATTTTGGATCACCTATTGGAGGACCAGCAGTGGTTTGGAGGAAGGACGGGAGACAAGATGGGTGATTTAGCCATACATCAACGCGTATGGTGAAGTGCAGTGTGTTTTTTAATTTATCATGGTTAGTCATTGCAATGTTAATCTAACTTTATACAAAACATTACACTTATTTGTTTTATAAGCCTTTTTAGGTACTTACTATGCAGAACCCTGTAGATTGTTAGCTTCTGGAAAGGTCGTTTATTTTTCCGGCCCAGGCCTTGAGGTTATATTGGGACCACAATGCATAGGTGCCCAACTTGGCCAGCATGCGCCTCACTGAGTCTCCCAAATTGGCTCCAGCTCAAGCGGCAAACAGGTTGACCTGCAAAATATTATATATACGTTAATTTGTAGTCTGTATATGAGTAAGTGCTGCATCCCTCTACGAAAGAAATTCACTTATCATGGTGACAGATACACTAAACCAATATTGAAAAACAAAGTATTAACCACAAAGTATACCTAACCTAACCTTATACGTTTCGTTAAAACCTAAAAGACCCAGATTCAGTGTTTTTAATGGAAACGGTACCATAAAATTCGCATTTAATTTTTTTTTTTTTATGGGTATGCGCAAAATAAAACTATCTCCATTAGAACAAGCACATATTGTAGGCCAATAAAAAATAGTCGGTGTCTCTGAAAACGACCGCGAAACTCTCGTCCATTATAACCAGATTCGGTTAGGTAAAGGTCAGTTAGGTTAGGTATTCATAATCACAGGTAAAAGCTTATTAGTTATACATACATACTCCAGTCCATACACACTCATATGATTTGGTATTAGTCCAGATGAACACCGAACTCACTTTGGTGGACGAAACAATTTTTTTCTGGTGTGTATTTATGTGTTTTGAATTAAGAAGGAAGTTGAAACTATGAATGTCACAAAGAATTCCATCAAGATGGGGGAACATAAGGTTTAGGATACAAACCTGATTTATTCCCGAGTGATACTGCAAGCTAGTTCCAGAGATATAGATATTAAAGAGGTTCTGTCATATGAGCTCTCACCAGTCCCCACAGCTCTCTTTACTGAATCAGGAGAAATACGAGTCTCTTAAATCAAAGTCTGTCTTGAAAACCCAGACAAGGATAGATGTATCTAACAGACAGTTGATTCAGAAGTCAGTATGCACAGTCATTGATGGTTGTGCCCTCCTGTGGATTCCTCATTCCTCATTAGCATCAAGTCTAACTAAACAGCCTGTGGTACTTGATTATGTAGATAAATTCAAAAGTCACATAGAACAGAGGCTGAAAACTGAAGATGTTTTTGATCTTTGACAGATATGAGGATTTCAGTACAAAATGTTCTACAAGGACCTGTAGAGGGAATGAAGGCTGCCGCGTATTTAAGTTAAGTCCCACAGCGCATCTGCCTTCTCAGAAGCTTGCCCTTACAATGACAGAAAACAAGAAGCAATTGATCAATATTATTTGCGACAACATTCTGAATGACACAGATTTCATTCAGAAGAATACAACAAAGCACAAACTTATGATAACAGGTCAGGATAAAACACCTGTAGAAGTAAGTTGCAGTGGTACAATTGTAGAAAGAGCTGACATGGCAACCACTCATGAAGAAGCTGATAACATCATTGTGCAGCAAGCTATAGCAGTTGCTGTAGCTCAGCAGGAACCTGTCACTGTTCTTGCAGATGATACAGATGTTTATGCACTTCTTCTTTCTCATTACCTGGAACAAGGCATACAAACACCAATGTTTATGGAATCACATGTAAAAGAGAGAACTGTTGTTGATATCCAGGCCACTGTAAAGAAACATCAGAATATAATTCCAGCAATATTGGCAGGTCATGCATGCTCTTACTGGATGTGATACAGTGGCAGCATGTTTTGGTATAGGAAAAGGAAAGATGTTGAAAGTACTGAAAACAGGTCTGAATCTGGATGTGATAGGTAATGCTGAGGTTAACTGGCCTGAGGTGTTGGAACAGGCAACAAAATTCATAGCTTCCTGTTATGGACAATCAAAGACCAATTCTATGTCTGAGGCCAGAGTAAGTGTGTGGACTTCAAGAACGGGGAAGTCGGGAGCAACAGTTACTCCCAAGTTATGTTCTCTTCCACCTACTACAGAGGCCTTCATTGAGAATGTCATGCGGGCTCATATGCAAACATGCATATGGAAGAATGCCCTGCAACTAGATCCACCAAATTTGGAACCCACAAGTTATGGATGGATCAAAGAAAGCAGAACAAAGTCACTGCTGCCTACAACAGTCCCTACCAATGTTCAGCTAGCACCGAATCAATCGGAATCATTATACTAAAGTTGATAAGATGCACATGTTCAAGTAAACAGCCATGTAAGTCATCAAGATCGAGGCTACGTAACAAGTCGAGGCTACCATGCACAATGTTTTGTGCTTGTCAATCCTCCATTGAATGTTGCAATGATCAAACACGAACAGCAGTTGATGAGGATGGTGAGGATGATTACTAATTACCTCAATAATTATGCATTTATGCCCATAAGAAATTGAGGACTCAAAACGATCTGACTAAAAAAACTGTCAATCTTTATAGTAGAGGGCCCTACCCCTTGAGCCCGTGACCAATTTCTCCTGATCAAGGTTTGAAGGTGGTTTTTAAATGACTTTAGGATACTGAACAAAATAAGCCCCTATGTCCCTCGCAAAAGTGCGGGCTAACTCCGCCAGGGGGCAAAATCCAAGATAGCCACCGTGAAAAAAAAGATTTGTATCTTCACTCATTTAATTGCTCTAAATATGTTCTTGGTGTCTAAATGCATGTTTTTTAGGTCAAGGAAAGCATTACAGACATCATAGAGTGGATTTGTGGACAAAAAGTCATTGTAATTGATTATTTTATTGAGAAATTAACACGAAAAATCTGGTTTGTCAGATGTTTTCGTCATGGCAGGAGTAACCGCAGAAGGTTCTGTTGATCAGGCATTAAGAGGCAAACACTACAAGAGAAGCATTCGATGTCGGGCGTTTTGATGTATGAAGCACTCATCGAAGACTCATATTATACAGTCTGTGCTATGGGGGCTTCTGTGCCGGGAAGATGTCAAATGTTAACTGGTGATTTTGAGAGACCCATCATCATCCTTCCAAGAATGTGAACAGAGCTATGCCTTACTATAATCAAACCCAAACATCATAACTATCGTTGCAGAAGAGTTTGAAACCCCCGGGAGTGGCGTCGTAGGGTGGGCGAGGGGACGCGCCCCCCGGCGTATGCCCCCAATGATTGATTGAATGGCGAAATACTGGATGTCTTTTCTTGAGATGACTGAGATTCTGATGATGAACTTGCATGCCCTAAGAACTCAGAACTGGAGAATTAAAAGCATTTTCTACGTTTGATGTTGCCCTAGATGCAGATCTATGACAACAGCAAGTATGGAAGGTGGATGGTGGAGTACTGGCTGGAACTGAGCAATCTTCCTGAGGAAAGAACAGCCTACATGAGGGATGGTTTGTTTTCCCAGTCAATCACTGGTAAACCTTACTCTTGTTTACCTCTTGATCTGTGGATAGAGATGACCATGAACAAAGAATCGAAGATGAAAGCTGGTTGGCTTAAATCCTCAAAAATGAGAAGATGTTGCCCACTGATTCAAGAAATGTTAACTCCGTCAACCAAGTCAGATCATCTCTACATACCATGGCACAGAGTACCCTGTCAAAACAGCAACACAGTAAAAACACAAAAACACGTTTGAAGCTGGGTGAGCAGGCGGTACAGGATATTGATAGCTACATCACTGAATTTTCCTGTGACCCATTCAACACAGACAATCCTAATCTGAGATCTCTTCAATCTGGTGTTCTGGCTTCTACTGCACTTTTTGATGACTTCGAGTTGCTCATCACGATGGTGAAGATCTTTTTCAGGATTTTCTGCAATGACCGCATGTTGAGTGACAATATACCATTATACTCTACAGTGCACAGAAACTCACGACGGAACTTCAGTAATCCACCACCTGTCATAGGTGACAATACTGACAAGGTTACCAAATCAGAGGCCATGGAGAACAAGGCAATGGCGTCCATCATAGCACTAGCAGAAGCACACGACGACAAGTTTAACCTCATTAACGTGATGGAATATCGAGTGACAGAATAATGTTTGCCAATATACAACGTTAACGGGACAATAAGAAAGACCCAAAAGTCCAAATTGGTGCATAAATTATATATGGAGACCTTGGATTCCAAGGAGTACATTGTTTATGTTGATATGGATTCATATGGCGTCTGTCAACCCCATCATTTGAGGCCCGTGAACAATCAGATAGTACTAGCTTCACATGGCGGGATTATGCTTCCAAGATTTTGGGTCCATAAATAATGTCCAGACACAAAAATGCTTCAAAGATTGTGTTGGTTAATAACCGCTATTTAAGTCGGTGTATTGTAGAGACTTATCTGGGCTGAGTTAAATGGTACGTCCAGTTTTGTACACATTTATATTTCCAATAATGAACATAGAATATTTACAACCAATTATGTCGTGACACCAAGCCAGGGAGTGTCTCAATGAAAGCCCTTTTGAGGAACGTCCCTTTGGGAATGTGGAGATCCGAGATGTTCCGTCTTGAACCCAGCCAGGAGCTCGCGGGATGAGTTTTTTGTAGTTAGTGTGTTCCGAGGCTTTCTCCCCCCCTCGTGATTCTGGCTTCTTATCACTTCTGGTATGTAGGTCGTTTGACCCCATACTTTGCTGACAACTAGGCATTTGTCTGTGACATACTTAGATCGAGCTATCATAGTGCAAGCTATCACTGGTTCTCACGGAGGAACATAGGAGGAAAGTTTTCCTTATAATTATATATATAATATAATTATATATATATATTAATATATATATATTATATATATATAATATATATATATATTATTATATATATTAATATATATATATAATATATATATATATATATATATATATATATTTTATATTAATTATATATAAATAAAATAAGCGAAAGTGTGTGTGTGTGTGTGTCTGTGTCTGTGGTGTGTCCCCGATAGGTGCCGCCCCAGTGACGCAATCCCCTCATATGGGACATTTTGGAACCAGGTCGACCAGGGGCACATTTAGCCCATTTATGGGATGATCCGATCACTTTTTTTTTTTTTAGTAGCCCATTAGCGAGAATTGTGAAAAAAATGTGGGTTGCGAGAATTGAGGAAACCTTTATGTTTGGGTGATGGGTAATGGGTGAGTGAATGGGGGGGGTGATGGTAATGGGTGAGTGAATGATGGGGGGTGATGGGTGATGGGTGAGGGAATAGGTGGGGGGTGATGGGTAATGGGTGAGTGAATGGGTGTGTGTGATGGTAATGGGTGAGTGAAGGGTGGGGGGTGATGAGTAAGGGGTTAATACATACATTTCTACATCCATGATTTCAGGAAAGTTACAAGAGTAAAAAATGACTGACATTATGACTTGCCATTTACCATCAAAGACATTTAACGAATCTTCGCTCTAGTAATATTGAAGGCTCTAAGAACATCTTATCCGGCCTTCAGACAAATTTTCCTCAGCTAGAGCTTTCCGGTTTGTTGCACAATCCGCTAATAAACAACGCTTGCAGTCATTTCTCCAAGATGAGATCCGTCTAAGTGCTTGAACATCCCCAAAGTCCCAGTTTGTATATTCAGTGGGGCCAAAGTGGTTGGATTTATCCCCAGGAGACAGAAATTTGGGAAATTTTTAATTTGAACACATCGAAGCAGACACGATTATCTTTTTTATATATTCCCCAAATCGAAGATCAGGCATTGATACTGATGTTGTCATTGATGCTGAAGATACAGACGTTCTAGTTTTGTCTGCATATGTTGCCCATACAATAGATGGAGTTTTAGCAGTCAAGAGGAAGAGGAACATCATAATTGTCAAAACTATGCTCCAAGGAGGGAGCAGAGATTATAATTCAATTACATATTCACAACAGATCAGACACCACAACTGCTTTTTTTGGGTACGGGAAAGCATCAATTTTTACCAAGGGAATCTCAGCTGATGCACGGCTCTGCTGTGTTTTTTTTGACAAGTCATTGCCGGTCCACAGTCTGTTCTGAATGACTTGGCAATATTCACCCTTAAATACATCTAAAAATGACAAGGTGAGCAAATCTATGGGTGAAGCAAGGGCACGAAAAAAGGAACCAGATGAATAGAAAATCAACACTGAGACTTTCCCCCAGATAGAGATTCACATGGGCCTGAAGGTAACAAGAGGAAAGATCAAACACACATGCTTTTCAAAATATCATAAGGTAGATCCTTCTCCGTCTCCACTTTCACATGGATGGCTGTTGAGAATGGCTTGTGTAAACCAGTGCGATAACCCAAAACCAGCACTACCAATGCATTTGAAGGATGTCGTTCAACTAACAACCTAACACCCGGAGATATGATTCAGGAGAGAGCGATTCATATGATGAAGACGAGGATAATGACATTGATGTATAATATTGCCCATTCATGTTTTCCATAATTGTCAGATAAATAGTTATTAATAGGTTGTTGGAGTTTGCCTGATTTATCTTAAATATGTAATGAGTTAGGATAAATCAATAATGTTTTCAATTTTTATTAAAACATTAATTCAAAGTATATTTGCATTGAAAACCTTGGTCTGAAAAACCTATTGTTGGCACCTAGAAAAACATCGGCAATATACACATATAATAGAACAATTCAAATTGTGTATTAGCCATATCGTGTTACATGGAGTTTTGTAACACGTTTTGAGATGAATTGGGCTACATCTTTTTTCAGTAACATCAACTTGAGTTAAAATTCAGTGAAAAAAAAGCTACATGTGATTATGGCCAATAAGCTACGGTTTCTCGAAAATGATTAATTTGAAATGTTTTGTCCTCATTTTTTTTAAAAAAAATAACAATTTTCAATGACTTTTGTCCACGAATCCACTCTATGATGTCTTTATTTCTTTCCTTGACCTAAAAAACATACATTTAAACACCCAAAAACTTATTAATAGCTAATAAATGAGTGAAGATATGACAAATCTAGTTTTCACGGTGGCCATCTTGGATTTGCCCCCTGGCGGAGTTAGCCCGCACTTTTGCGAGGGACATGGGGGCTTATTTTGTTCAGTATCCTCAAGTCATTTAAAAACTATCTTCAAACCTTGATCAGGGGAAATTGGTCACGGGGTCAATGGTAGGGTCCTCTACTATATCCTCCAAGGTCTAGAGCAGTTAGTGCAGCACTCTACCCGTACTAACCTGTAACCTGTACCGTACACAATCTGTCTATCGTGTTTTTTTGTATGGCTTTCTGCTTTTTCGTTCTGCTATCCTCTAGCCTCCTCGCTGCTTTTATATATATATATATATATATATATATATATATATATATATATATATAATATATATATATATATATATATATATATATATATATATATTGTAGCTTCTTGTCTATTTCGGTCCGACACCTTATTGTCTCTATTCTGTTCTAGCGTCTTTGCCTGTCAAATTTGTTCCATAGCTTCCTCTATGCCTGGCTACTGTTCTACCCTCTTCACTGCCTTTCTGTTATATTCTAACCTTATCTCTTATAGAGAGGAGGCTACACAAGAATGGCAGGTAGAGGCTAGATTAAAATTGACAGGGATATAGGAGGCTAGATTAATTACATAAGGATTAGTGCCCAAGCGTGAGCGAGTGCAGCTCCAATTTTAATTTTTATACATGAGATGGAAAAGGGATACTTTATACAGGTATATAAACAATATTTACAGACCTGTTTATAAGATAATGGCCTCCTCTCAGTCTGTATATTATGTTCTAGCCTCTTTTCGTCCTATCAATTTTATTTTATAGCCTCTTTCGAGAGACTGGAAATAATGTGCAACTGGTTAAAATCTTTACGATTTGTGCAGACGAGGAGAGAGAAACTAAAAGATAAATAGATAGATAGATATAGAGACAAAGTGAGAAAGACAGAAAATTTATTTAATTTATATTAAGGATATTAACATTAAAGAGCCTGAACATTTGTCACGCGCTCGCGGGAAGAGAGACAGAGCGAGACAAGGTAAATATAGCTAACGCAAGGTAGTTTCACGTTGGGGGGGCGTCGTGGCAAAATCAGTCCGTTGTAAGCATCCCTGCGTGACGTCAATGAATATCGCGGCAACAGGGTTTGAAATTTTTCTGGCTTCACTGGTAGGATTGTGCGGTATCAAGAAAATACCGGTATTGCCGATACCGGTTTACGGGAATAATACCGGTACGTTCTCACACCGGTATCAGTTACGATACCGGTATACCGATACCGTGCCAAAATACCGGTATTACCGGTATCGGTATTATTATTATTTTTTTTTTTTTTTTACGTGTCCATTCTCAGACAAATATTAACCACTGCAGCATCGACCCCCCTAAAATAAAGTTTCCTATAGCGTCGGCCATTTATTTTTTTACAATTCTTAACCCCTACCGTACAGCATAGACCCCCCTAAAATAAAGTTTTCTGTGGCGTCGGCCAGTGGCGGATTTAAGGGGGGACCGAGTAGGCCATGGCCTAGGCCCCGCTCCCGCAAGGGCCCCGCACCACAGAGGAAAACATAAGTTTTCAATGAATATCTGAATGCTGGACATTTCGTATTTGCTCGAACACTGTTACATTGCATGTACCATAATATGTCACAAATTAGTACCATCATAATGTAAAATATGGGTGGAAAAAGTTTCAATTAAACTAATATGAAATCTGAACCACATTTGGTAAGATTCTAGAGTCCTTTCCCGCCCTTATTAGTAGTTTTATTTTCTACAGACCTTCACAAATCCCTTCAGATACCTCTAAAACGTAATAATAAAGTGGGGGAGAGATACAAAAAAAAAAAAAAATTACTAACCTAACCTAACCTGGTAAAATTGTAGTCCTTTCCCACCCTTATATCTCGTTAGGTTATTAGTTAGGTTTCGTGAGGTTCGGTTAGAAATTTTATTTTGAGGGGTCCAGGGCGGGGGTAATGTAGGGGGGAGGTGGCGTTGAAGGGGGCATCTCTTCCCCACTTTATAATTAAGTTTTAGAAGTATCTGAAGGGGTCTGTAAAGGTCTGGAGAAAAAAGAAACACTAATAAGGGCGGGAAAGGACTAGAATTTTACCCCACATTTCATTCAGGGCCCCGCACACCATAAATCCGCCCCTAGCGTTGTCCATCTTTTTTTTTTTTACAATTCGTGACCCCTACCGTACAGCATAGACCCCCCTAAAATAAAGTTTTATGTGGCGTAGGCCATTCTTTTTTTACAATTCATAACCCCTACCGTACAGCATAGACCCCCCTAAAATAAAGTTTTATGTGGCGTAGGCCTTTTTTTTTATTTGTATCAGTAATTAGTATGCATAATGTAACCTCTAAATAAGGCAAATAACAATAATTAGATTCAAATTTCCTTTTAACATTTATTTTTGGACAAAGTTCCTGAGATTCCTGTGAAAGACAGTTTAGATAGATATATAGCCAGAGCTGGGCTGTATTTGAATACATTTGTATTTAAATACATTTGTGTATTAAGAAATCTATTTATAAATACATTAATTTTCATGTATTTAAGTACAGTAATTAAATACTTTAATGAGTATTTAAATACATTGTATTTATATACATATAATATAAACATTTAAATACTTTTTTTTATTTTTTTTATTTGGCAATAAACCCGCCCAACTATCTGGCAATCCTGATGTTACAGTGAACCAGTGTTTCCACTTTCAGGAAATTTCCTTATATTAAGGAAATTTAGGCCTGAGAAGGAAACTTATAAGGCAACGTAAAATCTAAGGAAATGATTATTTTTTTTCAGACATTTCTAGAGATATGTAGAATAAGATTAAATAGCCAGGTGAGATGATAATATTAATGATGATGATAATGTTAAAACCACACATTAGATCAATTTCAGTATTTCCTTCTTGGTATTATAAGTTTTCTCAAACCAACATACATGACACTTACTCATTCTTATCTCCCCTTCCCTCACCCCACCACGCCTTGCTCCAGTGATGGGTTAGGATAGGTGGGGGGAGGGAGGGAGAAGATATCGAGGGTGTGACTCGAAATGGGGGTAGTAGGGGTTGAAATGTTGGAATAGTGGCGACTGAAACTGTTATAATATATATATATATATATATATATATATATATATATATATATTATATATTATAATATATATATTATATATATATATATATATATTATTATATAATATATATATATATATATATATATATATATATATTATCATTATTGGGTTTTTTTCCTTCTTATTATCTTATTGATAATTATTATTACAATTTATTATTAGTATTGCTATGCTAATATTTCATTATTACAATTGCGATCAGTTATAATCATACTACCATAGATATAGGTGCCTTGCTCTGACGTCACGATCTAGCGTCTTCAAGCCAAATGCCGCCGTCTTCAAGCCAAATGCCGCCCGTCGGAGCGAGTTATGCGGGGTTCAGACTCCACGTATTTGCTACGTGCGTCTTGTCATCGTGACGTCACTTCCTGCTTGTGTGACCTTGAAAGACGTGCGTCTGGAGGCAAAAGAATTGGAAGCTCCGAATCTTTTGGCGGGCTCCGTGAGCGGTGGTGCCACAATTTATAGAACATTATATGTAACTAAGTTTTGCAATATCAAAATAATGCTGTTTCCAAGGCCTGATTTAAAATATATTTATTATCAGTGATTCTGGAAGACCATGTGATGTGAAAATATTGTGCCCCGCTGCTTGAAGATCGGAACAGCGGCAACGCAGCTTTAATGTAAGCTCCACCAATACCACTACCTATATGGTATATTTTCCTGCGTTATTTCTCGTGTTCTCTAGTTATATAGTGAAGGGAGTAATAGGTGTGTCATTGGGTACAAAAGGGAGGAAGTAAGGTAAGCAAGGCGGTTTTATACTGCAATTTTTTCTGATAATAGCGAGCGGGAGTGACCAGTGAGACGAGGTAACGTCATCGTGACGTCACGATAACAAGACGCACGTAGCAAATACGTGAAGTGTGAACCGGGACTTAGAGGACCAACAAACTCCACTTGCCGCCCGTGTTTGCCAGCTTATGGTAATTTTCCCCTACTAAATATATGTTTATCAGTATAAAAGGTATAATGGAGAATATGAATAGAAGCGTAATTTCATTAGCTTTCCATTGCTACATTTCGTTTTCTGATAAATGAATTAGCAGCATGCATAAATTAGCGTTAACTAAATAAATAACACCATCAATCGGGAAAAATTACCCGGTTTCATGATGTTATTTATTTAGTTAACGCTCATTTATGCATGCTGCTAATTCATTTATCAGAATACGATATATATCAATGGAAAGCTAATGAAATTCCGCTTCTATTCATATTCTCCATGTAAAAAGTTTTCTCGCAAAGTATTAAATGGCGAAGAGTTTAATAGATTATTAATTAAGTTCATGCATATTTCTTGAGTCTCATAAAGGCATTTCTTTAGTGTGTTTTACGGTTTTTTATTTAATAATATTTTAGAACAAACATTTCCGAAGATAACAGTATACCTTTATAGAATTTCCATATTTCCATATTTTATTTGGGAAAATTTCCATAAGCTGGCAAACACGGACGGCAAGTGGAGTTTGTTGGTCCTCCAGCTCGCATTTCCCGCGATTTTCGCCTGCACAGCGAGGGCTGTGACGTCACGTGCAAGGCACCTATAGTTAGTGTGTGTGTGTGTGTGTGTGTGTGTGTGTGTGTGTGTGTATCTAGGTAGTATGATGGTAGTATCAGTATCTTTATTATTATCATGATAATTATCAATATTATTACTATTATTATTATTATCATTATCATTATTATTTTCATTTTGATTATTATTAGCATTATTGTTATCAATATTATTGTTAGTATCACTATTATTGTTATGATTATTTTATCCGAGTTATTATTATTATTATTATAACTTATTATTATCATTAATACGATTGACATTATTATTATTATTATTATTACTATTACTATTGCTTTTTTATTATTATAATTATTATCATCATTTATCTTTAATTATTGTGAGGGCTGAGAACGTGGAGAATGGGGAATAGAAGGGAAGGAAGAGTAAATGGGGAAAGAGAAGGAGGAAGAGAAGGAATGGAAGAGAAGGAAGGAAGAGGCAGAGTACTGATGACGGGGGTAGATAGAGAGAGAGGCAATTGATGTTGTGCTTACAACAATCTTCCTTATCAGCCCTATGAAGGGGTGGCCGGCGCCCACCTGCACATTTGCTGACCACAGCTCAGGGTCCCTCCCGTCCCCCGGCGAAAGAGAAGATGAGGGGAGGAGAGGGAGAGAAGGAGAGAGAGTGAGAGAGAGAGTGAGAGAAGGTGAGGGAGAGTGTGAGAGTGAGAAGGTGAGGAGGCGAAGAGAAGGAGGAAGAGTGCTGAATCTTCATCCCTCAATTCACGCCATCACTTCACACTTATGTCAGCACTGAAATAACCTTTGACATGTACCCACCACACGCTGGGCTCTCCGCGGAACACAGAGGAGAGAGGAACAGATTCTATATACCCTGCGGTGTGGCCACACGTATTATTGCGTCGCGGTGATATCTTACGAGACTAGTGTCTTAGCGCGGTGAGCGAGTTAGGTGGTATTCCTTCCAGATACCACGCGCTCAAGTACGTGCCAGCACACGCCGCGTCCTTCTTTACCAGACGCCCGACGCCCGCCACGCCGCTTGTCCCCTGGGGCAGGTGCTACTCATCTCTACGAAGTCCCGACGTCCTGCCAGGCACCTGCCCTGGTGGCTTTGCCCCTGTGTTCCTCCTGGGCTCCTGAGATGAAGGGGCCACGGCAGGGCAAATAGCGGCGCTCAGCGTTGCCCCTGTGGCTCTTCACTTTGCCCCAGGGACGACGAGCTTCGACGGGACGACTAAGGAATACCCCGCATAACCCCAGGGGCGGGAAGTGCAACTCTACGAGACCAAGATGTCCCTGCAACACTGCCCGCCCCGGTGATGATTCCCCTGGGACCGCATGGCTTCCCGGATCCGCCGTGGGGCAACCAAGGGGCGCGCGCCCTCACTTTGCCCCAGGGGGTAGGGAAGTGCTACTCTACGAGACCATGACGTCCCTCCACACTACCTACCCCCGTGGCCTCTCTTCAGGGCCCTTGGGGAGCCACTGGGCGCTGGGGGCAGGCACTAGGGGCGGGCGTGGGCTGGAGGTGAAATTCTACGCTACTACGACGCCTACGAGATACCTCCTTCAGGAGGCTTCCCCTGGGTTCCCCCCGGAACCCCGGGGCATTACGAGGCACCTGCAACAGGATCTTAGGACTATTGAGCATCACATACAGGTCTTCCTGAAGGCGACGCAGCAGATGGTGATGTATCTATATGATTGACAGTGCATGACAGGGGCGGGCGATAATGGATTGACCCCGGGGAACTATGAAAAGTAGGGGCCCTCGGGGGGGAACAGGGGGGTCGCCCCGGGGGAAAAAGCCCGGGGCTTTTAAAAGCTGGGGAGGTAAGCTCCCCGTATCCCCGAAGTACGGGCACTGCCCCGTTGTACCTTCCGGTAAAGGAGAAAAACCCCAAACCCCACCCTTTCGGAGAGGTCCCGGGGGTTTATTTTTCCCACGACCAGCGCCGTTTTGGAAGAACCATGGGGGGGTTTGGGGGGGACGTACAACGGGAGCACGTATATCAACACCCCCGTTGAGCCCCCGCGCACCAATTTCCTTCCCCCCCCTTGGGATAGCGGACTGGCGTCCCGGAGCTTAAAAATTTTTATTATGGTATTTAAAAGGCGTAGAGGAGACACGTGAACCGTTTTTCTTCAAAAAGATGGTAAAGATACGATCGAGGGGTCAGTAATATCGAGGGTGAACTCTCCGACACGCACAAAACCACAAGACACAGACACAACACAGACAACCCCAAAACACACACACACACACACACACACACAGTCACACACACCACTTTAAATAAAAAATATAATAAAATAATAATAATAATTGGGATGATAAAATAATAACAATAATAAAAATGTGATGTCTTTTTTAACCATAATAATAGTAGCAAATAATAAAAATAATAATAATAAATAAAAAATTAAAAATAATAAAATAATGAAAATTTGGTCTAGGCTAGATTTTTATAGGACCCCTTTTTTTTTGATTAATGACCCGTTTTCTGTGAGGTCTGCCCTCAAGGGGGTAGAGGGAGGGAGGGGGGGTTTTAAAACAGAGCGGCATTGTCAGCTGAGCTCCCCTCGGCAATGATAACACGCGCCTCGATTCTGGGGCTCGAGCCAATGACTTTACGCTACCTACGTGTCTCGAGTCGGAGTAGTCATAGTAGGTCCTTGGTCTTGGTACTAGTCAGGAGTCTGTTTGGGAAAAAAAAACATAATCCGAAATCCAATACCGACCAAATAAATTATGATACCGGTATACCGATGCAATACAAATACCGATACCGGTATACCGAAAAAAAAAAAATACCGGTAACACCGGTGTTAAATACGGATAGGTGCACATCCCTAGGCCGCCGCTCATCAGTCTGCGGTCCCCCGACCTGGCGGGCGGGTCCATTCTAAAATTTTTGTTGCGCTTAAAGTTTTGTTTTGCAAATATGCCCCCTTTTTGTTTTTTTCGCGAGAAAATGTAAAAAAGAAGATAGCAGATTATGAAACCCATTAATTAGACCCACAAGATAGAATGAGGTTTAAGTCGGGAAAAGGAGGGGGAAAAAGACGCAGGGGTGGTATGAGAAGAGGAGAGAGTGGAGGGAAATATGAGGAAAAAAGAAAACACGGCAGAGCTGTGTAGCCAAACTGTCTCCACTTATATTCCTTCCCTGGTAGAAAAATATCAAAATTATTTTTCCCATTATTGTACTACAACCATAAATTACATAAAAATAATCATATAAAAATCATGTACCCCTACCGTAGATAATATATATCGCCCGCACTTGCCACTGCAACTAATGTCGCCAGGGGCCCCTATATTGTAAAATTTTAGCATCATACAGACTTTTTTGTGCCATTGAAGAGGCATGCACATAGTTTATATTATGTTTAAACACTACGTCTTTAGTGGCACATAAAAGTCGTAGTGATGCTAAAATTCTAAAATAGTGTGCCGGGGACATTTTGTGCGTGGCAGTGACTGTTACCTAGATAGCACATGTCGCCAAGGTTCAAATTTTGTTCAATTATTACCACATGTTTTTACAAAGCCGAATAATAATTTTAAATTTGGATACGGTATAATTTTCTTCATTTTCGTTCTCTGTCTTTTCCCCCGCCTCTCCCTCAATATTCCGGGGCGTCACGTCCCCCTCACCCCCCGCGGAAGGGTGGTGAAACTACCTTGCGTTAGCTATATTTTCCTTGGGGAGGACCTTCCCGCACCATAAAATTCCTGATCAAACATGTTGGGGCAGGTGGTGGGCCCGGGTCGGGGAACGGGCTGTCAATTGTACGAAGGGCCAAAATCCCCCTGAAAAAAATTTTTCAACCGTCGAGTGGGTAAGAAACCCCCTGCTGCCCATTAATCTACCTTCGATTGCGGGGCATCACAAAGGGGTGACATGAGCCTCTAATCAGGTGACACTTATTAAAATCCCGTCTGCCCCACGGGCGAAGGCAATCAATCCCTTACAGCCCTCAAGGAACCTTCAGGGCTACAATCTGAGCCTGGAGGTCAAAGCCTACAGGGCTAAATATAAAAAAGAAAAAAACTATAAAATAAAAACAAACTATGCGTCAGTAAAATTTTCGAAGTGGTAAGGTAGTTGAAATTTTAAACATAAATTTTATTAATATATATTTAATTCCCCCCTTCTAAAAAAATCAATTATACATTTTTACTCATTAATATCGATCTTATTAATATCTATTTTCTAGTAATGACAGTATCTTAAAATTTTAATTATTTGTTGTTAATTAATACCACTCTTGATGGGAAAAAAAAAATACCCCCCCGCCCCATCCGTAAAATTTTAAAAAGATAAGGGCCCTATCCGCATCCGAAGATTGAAAAATTGGCATCCGGTCCATCTCAATTTTGCAAACACACCCCAAAAACACATACACACACCCCCAAAACCCAACACCCACACAAGCCACACACCCCCACAGCCACACACACCACACAGCCACACACAGCCCCCACCCCACACACAGCCCACACCCACACACACCACACAGCCACACAAGCCCCAACCCCACACAGCCACACACCCCACAAGCCCCACAGCCACACACAGCCAACACCCACACACAGCCACACACCCACACAGCCACACCCCCAACAGCCACACACAGCCACACACCCACACAGCCCCACACCCACACACAGCCCACACCCACACACAGCCACACACCCACACCCGCACACACCCACACACAGCACACACCCACACACAGCCACAACCCCACAGCCACCCACCCACACACAGCCCACACAGCACACCAGCCACACACCCCCACACAGCCACACCAAACACACCACACAGCCACACAGCCCCACAGCCACACACCCCCAGCCCCACACCACACACCCACACAGACACACCCACCACCCACACCCACCACCCACACGCCCACACCCACACAGCCACACCCAGCCCACACCCAACAGCACACACACCCACACAGCCACAACAGCCACACACCCACACAGCCACAACACCCCCCAGCCCACACACCCCACACCCAAACAGCCACACACCCACACAGCCCCACACCACCCACACACCCACAACGCCACACACCCACACAGCACACACAGCACAAAAACCCACACACAGCCACACACAGGGCCCCACACCCACACAGCCACACCCCACACAGCCACAACACAGCCACACACCCACACACACACACACCCACACACCCACACAGCCACACACCCACACAGCACACACACACACACCACAACAGCCAAACACCCACACAGCCACACACCCACACACCCACACAAGCCACACACCCAACAGCCACACACAGCACAACACCCACACACAGCCACACACACACACACCCACACCCACACAGCCACACACCCAAGCCACCACCCACACAGCCACACACACCACACAGCCACACACCCACACAGCCACACACACCCACACAGCCACACACAGCCACACACCCACACACAGCCACACACACACCACACACACCACCCAAACCACACACCACACAGCCACACACACACACACCACACCCACACACCACAACCCACACGCCACACACCACACAGCCACACCAAGCCCCACACCCAACACAGCACACACCCAAAACCCACACAGCCACACCCACCAGCCACACACCCCACATCCACACACCCACCACCCACACACCCACACAGCCACACACACCACACACAGCCACACACCCACACACAGCCACACACCCACACCCAAAACAGCCCCACACCCACACAGCCACACACCAGCCACACACCACCACACCACACAGCCACACACCCCACATACACACACCACACCCACACACCCCACACAGCACACAACCCACACCCCCACCACCCACACCACCCGCACACACCAAAACACACACACAAGCCACACACCCACACACAGCCCACACACACACACCACAACACCCACCACCACAACCCCACACACCACACACACCACACACACACACACAACACACACCCACACACAACCCCACACCCCCACATCCACACACAGTCCACCACCCACACACGCCACACACACACACCACCACACACACCCAGCCACCACCACACACACCACACACACACAGCCACACACCCACACACACCACCACACACACCCCAAACACACACACACCACCACCCCACCACACACAGAGGAAACCCAAACACAGCGCCTTTTTTTTTTTCCAACCCGCTCCTTCATATGC
>JACEEZ010001685.1:20000-25000 GCA_016584305.1 Chionoecetes opilio
AGGCACAAGAGAAACTCATTGAAATATTGAATGACGGGGCTTATAAACATTTCTACCAATGGGGTGTCAAAGACTCTCCATTGGACTCTCCAAAGACAAACTAATTCTTGATCTGTGCAAAAAATTAGCCTTCTATACCTGCTGAGAAAGCTCTGAAATGTCTTTTGCTATATGAAACAACATACTTATATAAAAAATTATTATATACACTGAATTTGCTGAAAACCAAACATAGAGAACAAACATCTGCTGCCTACAGATGGACAAAAATATGCGGCGATAACACATTTCAAGCCGGCGGGATAGGCCTGACAGCCTGAAAACATATATTCATAGATCTTATATAAAAAATATTCATATAAAAAGTGCACATATAAAGTACACATAAAAAGTGCACATATAAAGTACACATAAAAAGTGCACATATAAAGTACACATAAAAAGTGCACATTAAAGTAAAACAAAAAAAAGTGCCAAAATAAATTACCCCAAAAAAATTGCACTAAAAAGTACCCCAAAAAAGGGGCACATTAAGTACACATAAAAAGTGCACATATAAAGTACACATAAAAAGTGCACATAAAAAGGGATTCACATAAAAAGTGTACAGTTAACTGTACACTTTTTACATGAAGATTTAATTGATAATTTGACTTCAATTGCTGGTCAATAATTTGTTTGTTTTATATGAAAATAACGCAGGATTTATTTGTGTTTAGCTATACCCTTGTAACTTGAAAATTAATGAGTTGGTTCAAATTCCGAAAAAGTAAAAAAAATTTTTGTTTTATAGAATTTTTAAAATAAGAATAATATTTTTTTATTTCCAAAAAAGGGTTAAAATTATTAACAATTAGATGCGGCGCCTTAAAACTATAATATCTATCTATCTATCATTAACAATTATGACCATTCTCTTTATAATTCAATACATAATAATATATTCAGTAAAATAGTAAAATAATGTGTAAAGGAGCAAATGAATAATACATAAATTCTCTTCTGGAGAGGTGAAGAGGAGAGAGAGTACCAGATGTACAAACACGGAGTTAGCACAGTTCACAGTCCAGATATGTCACAGATCAAAAGGAGCCTTTAATTTGTCACACTATAAAGCAGAAGTTATAAGGATTCGGTTGTTCAAATTTCAAAACCGGACATAGAATTGGGAAAATACAATATGTATGACTGCATCATCACGTTTAGGCTCTCATTATTTTCTTCGGGATTTACTATTACTACTGAAAATATAAATTATTACGAATTTTTTTCACAATTTTGATTTTGTTTGAATTTTTTTCTATTTTTTATGTAGCCCGAAAAAAAAAAAAAAACTTAGCCCAATCCCTTGACCCCAAAAAAATTTTCGTAGAAACAAGTGTCTGCACTTATATTAATTTTACTTCTAAATAAATATGAAAGTATTCTGTAAAAATCGAAAGATTGGATGGGCTACGCCCCCGATGCTTCAGTATCCTAAACACACCACTGCCTATTGCACCTCATCACTACTTTTGGTTAGATCACTTTCGCGTCACCTTTTTTATTACTTAATATATAATTACCACCAAAACTTTTTTTTTTTTAAATTTTGTAAGTAATTTGAGCCTTTTTTCTTCCTCTGTAACAAGTGTTGTTTCATATGCAACAGTAACTAACTCACTTATCACTATCACTAGTCTCTATAAACTAGTTAGCCCCTTTTTCCTGTTCCTGACTTTCACCTTCTTAATTAAGCACTTCATCCATTTAGATGTTAAATTATAATGAAAACCCTGAAAACAAAAACTTTTCAGTCCAATTTTTCAATGTGAAAATATTCCCTTTTTCTCTACGTATGTTTCAAAATTTCCCCTATTTTCATTCATTCCAATTTTCCCCAATTATTATTATTTTTTTTTTTTACCCAAACACTTAGGCCCGTATTCGTAGTCACATACCATGATTGCCCCGTGGTAATTTTCTTGATTTTGTTTTCCCTTTTACTCAGTCAAAATTTTTCCAAAATGGGTCCCTTGAGCTGCCATGGAAAGTACTAGAGAAAAAATACAGTACTTTCCCATTGCAAAAACACAAAAGAGCTGGGGATGACATATTGATTTAATTAGGGGCAAGACAAAAAGGGGAACAATGACCACGCACAAGATGGTATGGGGACTACGAATACGGGCATTAGTCCCCCCTACCCGCCTCCCCCCCCCCTCCCCCCCCAAACAAACCAGTTTCCTTTTTTTCCATTTTTACACCCAATTACAAAATAACTCTTTTTAAAAAAAGAAATCCCACCAAAAAAGGTTTTCTGGGATGTAAATATTATTCCCCGTAGTTAGTTTCAATCCTCTTTGGTTTTCCCCAACCCCTTTTTTATAGGGTACATTACAAGGGATCCCCGAAGTCCCCCCTGTACCAACCTCCCTTCCTCAGTATTTGAATATCCCCTTTACCACACAATGTCCGCCTTTTTTAAGGGATTTTCCCATTTTTTTTTTTTTTTAAAATCTGTTTGGGTCGTTCGTGTGAAAAGAAATCTTTTTTGAGGACCCATAGGCCCCAAACGACCAAAATTTTTTTTTTCCCGACAAAAACAGTTTCCCTTCCCACACCTAGGTCACAACAAGGGCACTAGGCACCAAAGTCCCCATCCCCCTTTCCCTCTTGGGGGAGGGGGGGTGGGCATTGTATGAAAGAAATTTGAAAAGGTTTTGTATTGGAACTTACAAAAAAAAAAACTTTACACACACAATTTAAAAAATTTTAAAACTTCCCTTTAAAAAAAAGTCACAGCCCCGTCCCCCAAAAGGGGGTGTGGGCCCTTTTTTGTGCCTAGTGCCTTTGTTGTGACCTAGGTCTGGGAGGGGAAATGATTTTGTCAGTAATTGTCGTGTAGGGCCTATTGTCCTATAAAAAAAAATTTCATTTACACGAAAAGGTCCCACAGAGTAAAAACCAAAAAAAATTGTTTTACCCCCTTTAACAAAGAAACTTATAAAAAAACAGTATTTGCTTTCCCTTGGGTGGTGATTCCCACTTTCCTATTTTTCCCGATTTCCCTCCAATTTTTGGGGGGGGGCGATACCCTAGAAAATCGACATGTTGGTAAGAATGATGTTTCTTACCTGCCTTGCCCTCCGTGGGGTTTGGGAGTCTTAAAAAGAAAGGTTTTAAATTTTCTTGACGCTGTTTAAAAATTCAAAAACAACCCGGTTTCACTTATTTCTTGAACATGTGCAAAGGATAGGAAATTAAGGGGATATATAAAACCCAAAACCCTTTCCGAGGTTTAAAAACATTATATATGGAATTCTAATGGGGAACAGATATATATATTGCAGATTGAGGCACTCATTTCTATGATATACATCTGATGTATTGATTGTTTTCAGCACATGATACTAAAAAATAGGGTGAAAAAATTGATATACTGTAAAAGGTATCAGCAATAAAGCAGGTAGAGATCATTTCAAAAAAGCCACCCATCCCCCCACACCAACGTATCTTAACCCCAATTTTGGGGATCGGGCCCAAAAATTTGGGTTTAAACCCAAGGGAAAAGGATTGGCTTCCCTAGGGTTTTTTGGGAAACTTTTTCCCGAATTTACCAAAATAATAATCAAGATCTACTCTGCAAATTTGATTACATTGAATTTAGCCTGTCATTGTAAAGCTATGCATTCCCCCCAGAATAGTAACAACAGTAAACGGCAGTTAAATGTATCATGGACCTGTCCTACCCCTTAGACACCTTAAATATCTATAATAATATAAGCGAAAGTGTCTGTGTGTGTGTGTGTGTGTGTGTGTGTGTGTGTGTGTGTGTCTGTCCGCGATAGGTGCCGCCCCCAGTGGCGCAATCCCCTCATATGGCACAGTTTTGGAATCGGGTCGACCAGGGGAAGGTTTTAAGCCCACTTATGAGATGATCCGATCACTTTTTGTTTTCTTTTTTTAGCAGCCTATTAGCGAGAATTGTGAAAAAAAGTGGGTTGCGAGAATTGAGGAAACCTTGATGTAGGGTGATGGGTAATGGGTGAGTGAATGGGTGGGGTGATGGGTAATGGGTGTGGGGTGATGGGTGAGTGAATGGGTGGGGGGTGATGGGTGATGGGTGAGGGAATAGATGGGGGTGATGGTTAATGGGTGAGTGAATAGGTGTGTGGTGATGGGTAATGGGTGAGTGAATGGGTGGGGGGTGATGGGTAATGGGTGAGCGAATGGGTTGGGGGTGATGTGAATGGGTTGGCGTTAATACATACATTTCTACATCCATGATTTCAGGAAAGCTAGAAGGGGCTATCTGGAGAGTCTGTGTTTGGTGGGCCGAAGGCCCACCAATAGCCATCCGCAGGAGCTAGCCAAAAAGTCCGCCCGGAGGGCGGCTTTGCGGCTAGTATACACATAAAATTCATAAAACTCCTTTTCAAACACACACTAGGTACACAATATGAAAAAATGAATAAATATATAAATACAAACATATATATATATATATATATATATATATATATATATATATATATATATATATATATATATATATATATATATATATATATATATATATATATATATATATATATATATATATATATATATATATATATATAATAATAATAATATAAGCGAAAGTGTGTCTGTGTGTGTGTGTGTGTGTGTGTGTGTGTGTCCGCGCTAAGTTCCGCCCCCCGTGGCACAATCTTATCATATGGCACAGTTTTGGAACCAGCTCGACCAGGGGCACATCATAAGCCCACTTATGGGATGATCCGATCACTTTTTTTCTCTTTTTGTTTGGCAGCCTATTAGCGAAAATTGTGAAGAAAAAAAATGTGGGTTGCGAGAATTGAGGAAACCTTGATGTAGGGTGATGGGTAATGGGTGAGTGAATGGGTGGGGTGATGGGTAATGGGTAAGTGAATGGGTGGGGGGTAATGGGTGTGTGGTGATGGGTGATGGGTGAGGGAATAGTTGGGGGGTGATGGGTAATGGGTGAGTGAATTTGT
>JACEEZ010001685.1:30000-97500 GCA_016584305.1 Chionoecetes opilio
ACTCCTGTATTCACAGGAAAGAAGCTGGATACACCTGCCCCACACTTCACAGCACTCTCAGGCCCAGAATACAGACCAGTTATCAAACCAATAGTCCTTGCAGGAATCCCTCGAAGTCGCAGAAGATCCCAAAGTGTCTCACGATGCACTGAGTCAAACGTCTTCTTGAGATCAACATAGGCTGCAAGCATCCCCTGTCGAAACTCACGTCGGCGTTCCACCAGGACACGAAGCGCTAGGATACGGTCCGTTGTTGACTTACCAGGCGTGAACCCAGACTGCTGAGGTCTCTGATGCTTCACCAGATGACTGCGAATCCGTGTCAGCAATAGACGGGCAATCACCTTGCCTGGTAAGCTGAGCAGTGTAATACCGCGGTAATTGTTGCAGTCCTGACGGTCCCCTTTCCCTTTCCAGATAGGGACGACCAGCCCCCTTTTCCAGTCAGGAGGAATTGTACCTGATTGCCACACGGCAGTCAGGACAGCATGCAACCCGCGGATCATGGCCTCACCCCCAGCTTTGAGGAGCTCCGCACTGATATTACAAACACCAGCTGCCTTTCCACCCCTCAACTTTGCTACAGCCTCTCTGACTTCGTCAAGAGAGGGTGCGATTTCGTCAATGGGAGGATCGGCATCCACTGCCTGCAACCCAGTGGTGTAAAGCTGCTCAGTTGGAGGGTCCACCGTGAACAACTGCCCAAAGTACTCAGCCCAACGAGCCATCTGCCCATCCATGTCCGACACGAGGCGCCCATCTGCTGTTCGAATAGCACTCGCCCGAATAAATGCGTTAGATTAGTGTTAACTAAATAAATAACATAATCAATCGGATCGGCAAGATAAAAAAATGTTTCATGAATACAGTAGACTATGGTTTTTCAGTATAAATGATATACTCTTATCCTCGTAAATGTTTGTTCTATAATATTATCAAATAAATAAGAGTAAATCACACTAAAGAAATGCCATTATGAGACTGAAGAAATATGCATGAACTTAATTAAATATTCAGTTAAACTCTTCGCTATTGGCGAAGAGTTTAACTGAATATTAAGTTCATACATATTTCTTCAGTCTAATAATGGCATTTCTTTAGTGTGTGTTACTGTTATTTATTTGATAACTAGCCGCAAAGCCGCCATCCGGGCGAACTTTTTGGCTAGCTCCTGCGGAGGGCTATTGGTGGGCCGAAGCACCAAACACAGACTCTCCAGATAGCCCCTTCTAACTTTCCTGAAATCATGGATGTAGAAATGTATGTATTAACGCCTTACCCATCACCCCCCACCCATTCACTCACCCATTACCCATCACCCATCAACCCCCACCCATTAACTCACCCATTACCCATCACCACACACCCATTCACTCACCCATTACCCATCACCCCCCACCTATTCCCTCACCCATCACCCATCACCCCCCACCCATTCACTCACCCATCACCCCACACCCATTACTCATCACCCCACCCATTCACTCACCCATTACCCATCACCCTACATCAAGGTTTCCTCAATTCTCGCAACCCAAATTTGTTTTCAGAATTCTCGCTAATAGGCTGCTAAAAAAATAAAAGGGATCGGATCATCTCATAAGTAGGCTTATAATGTGCCCCTGGTCGAGCTGGTTCCAAAACTGTGCCATATGATGGGATTGTGCCACGGGGGGCATAACTTAGCGCGGACACACACACAGACACACAGACACACTTTCGCTTATATTATTACTAGCCGCAAAGCCGCCCTCCGGGCGGACTTTTTGGCTAGCTCCTGTGGAGGGCTAATGGCCCACCAAACACAGACTCTCCAGATAGCCCCTTCTAACTTTTCTGAAATCATGGATGTAGAAATGTATGTATTAACGCCTTACCCATCACCCCCCACCCATTCACTCACCCATTACCCATCACCACACACCCATTCACTCACCCATTACCCATCACCCCCCTCCTATTCCCTCAACCATCACCCATCACCCCCAACCCATCACCCCCCCATCACCCCACACCCATTACCCATCACCCCACCCATTCACTCACCCATTACCCATCACCCTACATCAATGTTTCCTCAATTCTTGCAACCCACTTTTTTTCTTCACAATTCTCGCTAATAGGCTACTAAAAAAAAAAAAATAGAAGTGATCGGATTATCTGATAAGTGGGCTTAAAATGTGCCCCTGGTCGACCCGGTTCCAAAAATGTGCCATATGATGGCATTGGGGCACTGGGGGCGGCACCTATCGTGGACACACACACAGACACACAGACACACACACATACACACTTTCGCTGAAATTATAGAAGAAACATTTACGAAGATAATAGTATATCATTAATACTGATAAACCACAGTCTACTGTATTCATGGAACACTTGTTTACCTTGCCGATCAGCCTCCACTGGTCATGGGCGGATCCAGAAACAAGTTACAGTATAGTAAGGGTAGTAAGAAGCCATAATTGGGCTAGTTGTTTATTTCCTGAAGAAATAACGAAGCTTGGTATGAAGAATCTTTAGATAGTGTACATTAAATTAGGAAGGGGTGCCAAACTGGAATCCCTTGAAAAATGGCCTTTTATGGGCAAAATCCATAATGGCAGACCCGCCCATAAGCCAAAAAATAAAGTTTCTCAAAGCATGCAAACCTATACATCATGCGAACCCAAATTAAATGGTGATAATCTATTTACAAAAAAACCATGGTCCAAAAATCAACCTACAAGAAGTTATAGGCAAAAACACATAATGGCGGCCGGTAGTGCACTGCCATTGGTCAAAATTCAGTTTCTCAAAACATGACAAGCTATGCATCATTTGAACGAGGTTGGGACAAAGCAGCTGACTTAATTCTTGGAGAATAGGATCTGGACTAATAATGCACCTATTTCAAACTGGGGACGCGATAGCAGAGTGGTTAGCGTCACTGGGTGGCGTTCTCGAAGACCCGAGTTCGATCCCGATTGAGACCCATAAATCCACTTAAAATATTTATGCACCATCGAGTGGCCTAAGAACACCCACATGCCCTGTCCATCAACTCTACCTTTGATTGCGAGTGCATCGGAGGACACAAGGGGCGGCATGAGCCTCTAACCACAGGCGTCACTATACAAATCCTGCCTGCGCCACCACGGGCGAGGGTCAACAATCAGAGCCCTCAAGTGAGCCTCCAGGCCTACCATCCCGCCCCTGGAGGTCACTGCCTACAGGCACTATAGGCCAAGATGTAAAAAAGAAAAGAAAAAAACAAAGCATTAAGAAGAACCGTTTGTACTTATTATATTTTCCCAAAGGTATTCGATTTAAAAAGGTTGAGCAGCTAAGATCAGCCAAATGCAATATTGATTTGTTTTCTAGACTCTTCATTGCGTGTCAAACCAGAAATGATGACTTAGAGCAGATTTTTCCCCATTTAACCCAACCTTGCCCACCATCTGTATCTGACAGAGGCGAATTGCGGCCAGCCAAAACCAAATCTGGTATAACGGGCAACTACACTGAATATTACGATCCCGTTCCAAATGTCAATAAATCTTGATTAGATAGGCAGCTTGCGGACAACTGATGACATACTTTATGTTATTTTAACCAAAATAAGTGTCAGGGCCGAGGTGGTTATCAATTAATATTATCAAACCTAAGAAATGCGGGGGAAGGAAAATCAAGGAGTATGATTACCCCGAATATATTTACACAACAAATCAATAAGAATAAATGGCTAACTGCCAAATAAGTCACCAAACAACAACTGCAGATGCGGGGGTAATGTCACCCTGGGAACTCCCTGGAACGCAGCTTTGAAGAGAGGTGGATTGCAGCGGCAATCGTCAGCACCGTTAGAGTAACTCTTCATGCAGCGGGGAGCGTTGAATGGTTGCGGGACAGTGAAGGGCCAACTGTAAGGAAACCCACGTCTTAAGTATGGTCTTCTAGGGATGAGAACAGCAGCTTGGTAGTAGAGGAGGTGTTGCTGGAGTGGAGAACTATGGCTGTCTGCCTTAATTGTGGCGGCGAGGCTCCGTCATGAACTTGTGTAGAGTACCCCCCCATACCCTGGGAGAGGGGCTGGATGAGTTGACGTGGAAAGTCGAGTAGCTGCGCTTGAAGCCCCTAAGCACGCCGCTTGGTGAAGGTGAAGTGGTAATCACAATTACCCGGACGATATTGGTGTAGTTCAGGTGTAGTTCCTCACAATAAGGCAATCTTAAGTGTTCTTATGGTGAAAATCAGGTTTTCACTATTAAAACCAATGGTTTTGATATACTTTTTTTTTCTTCTTTTTTTTCTTTTTTTTTACATCACAAGGAACTGGCCAAGGGCACAACAAAAATGGGTAACACAAAGCCCGCTTAGTTGCCAGTCCCTATAAAGAAGACAGTAAGAGAATAAAATACAAACAGAGGGGTAGGCCAATTTAGTTCGGGAGGTGTCTTGTTATTCTTCTTTTGAAAAGATTTAAGTCATAGGCAAGTGGAAAAATAGAAACAGGAAGAGAGTTCCAGAGTTTACCAGTGAAAGGGATGGAAGAGTAAAGATACTGATTAACTCTTGCATTAAGAAGATGGACAGAATAGGGATGAGAATGAGTAGAAAGTCTTGTGCAGCGAGGCCGCGGGAGTGGGGGAGGCATGCAGTTAGCAAGTTCAGAAGAGCAGTGAGCATGAAAATAGCGGTAGAAGAGAGCAAGTGAAGCAACATTGCGACGGTGATTTAAATATTGAAAACAGTCAGTCAGAGGAGAGGAGTTGATGAGACGAAAAGCTTTTGACTCAACCCTGTTTAGGAGAGCTGTATGAGTGGATCCTCCCCAAACATGTGAGACATACTCCATACATGGGCGGATAAGGCCCCTGTAGAGAGCAAGCAATTGGGAGGGAGAAAAAAAAAGGACGCAGACGCCACAGCACACATAAATTCTTAGAAGCTGTTTTAGCAAGAGATGAGATGTGAGATTTCCAGTTCAGATTTTTAGTAAAGGATAGTCCTAGAATGTTCATTGTAGAAGAAGGAGACAGTTGAGTGTCATTGAAGAAGAGGGGATAGTTATCTGGTAGGTTTTGTCGAGTAGATAGGTGAAGAAATTGGGTTTTTGAGGCATTGAACAAAACAAGGTTTGCTTTGCCCCAATCAGAAATTATAGAAAGATCAGAAGTTAGGCGCTCGGTGGCATCTCTCCGTGAATCACTTAGTTCCTGTTGAGTTGGACGTCTAATAAACGACGTTGAAAATTCTGGGTAGAATCATCAGCGTAGGAGTGGATAGGGCTTTGAGTTAGACTTAGAAAATCATTAATGAATAATAGAAACAGAGTGGGTGATAGGACAGAACCCTGGGGAGCACCACTATTGATAGATTTAGGAGAAGAACAATGTCCGTCTACAGTAGCTGCAATAGAACGGTTTGAAAGGAAACTTAAAATGAAGGTACAGAGAGAAGGATAGAAACCGAATGAGGGTAGTTTGGAAATTAAAGATTTGTGCCAGACTCTATCAAAAGCTTTCAAAGGCAACAGCAAAAGTTTCACCGAAACCCCTAAAGGAGGATGACCAAGATTCTGTTAGGAAAGCTAGAAGATCGCCAGTAGATCGCCCTTTACGGAAACCGTACTGACGATCAGATATAAGATTGTGAGCAGATAGATGCTTAAGAATCTTCTTATTAAGTATAGATTCAAAAACTTTAGGAAGGCAGGAAGTCAAAGCTATAGGACGGTAGTTTGAAGGATTAGAACGGTCACCCTTCTTAGGAACAGGTTGGATGTGAGCAAACTTCCAGCAAAAAGGAAAGGTGGAAGTAGATAGACAAAGACGGAAAAGTTTGACCAGGCAAGGTGCAAGCACAGAAGCACAGTTTTTGAGAACAATAGGAGGGACTCCGTCAGGACCGTAAGCCTTCCGAGGATCTAGGCCAGAAAGGGCAAAGAAAACATCATTCCGATAGATCTTAATGACAGGCATAATATAGTTAGAGGGTGGAGGAGAAGGAGGAACAAGCCCTTCATCAGCCAGAGTCGAATTTTTAGCAAATGTTTGAGCGAAGAGTTCAGCTTTAGAAGTAGATGAGACAGCTGTGGAGCCATCTGGGTGAAGCATAGGAGGGAAAGATGAAGAAGAAAAATTGTTAGAGATGTTATTAGCTAGATGCCAGAAGTCACGAGAGGAATTTGATTCAGAAAGATTTTGACATTTTCTATGAATGAAAGAGTTTTTGGTAAGTTGAAGTAAAGATTTGGCATGATTACGGGCAGAAATATAAAGGGCATGAGTTCAGGAGATGGATGCTTACGGTACCGTTTGTGAGCCACCTCTCTATCTCGGACAGCATGAGAACAAGCAGAGTTAAACCAAGGTTGACGGGCTTTAGGATTAGAGAAAGTATGTGGAATGTACGCCTTCATGCCAGAGACCATGACCTCAGTTATGCGCTCTGCACAAAGAGATGGGTCTTTGACATGGAAGCAGTAATCATTCCATGGAAAATCAGAGTAGTACTGCCTTAGGTTTTTCCCACTTAGCTGAGTTGAAGTGCCAGAAGCACCTCCGCTTAGGTGGGTCCCGAGGCGGTACCGGAGCGATAGGACAGGTTACATAAATAAGATTGTGATCGGAGGAACCCAACGGAGAGAATAGTTTCACAGAGTAAGCAGAAGGGTTAGTAGTTAGGAAAAGATCAAGAATGTTGGGCGTGTCTCCAAGGCGGTCAGGAATACGGGTAGGGTGCTGCACCAGCTGCTCTAGGTCTTGGAGGATAGAAAAGTTGTAGGCTTGTTCACCAGGTTGGTCAGTGAAAGAAGGATGAAGTGGAAGTGATGATAGCCAAAGCTGGTGGTGAACATTGAAGTCCCCAAGAATGGAAATTTCAGCTAAAGGAAAATGTGATAAGATGTGCTCCACTTTTGATGTTAAATAGTCGAAGAATTTTACATAGTCAGAGGAGTTAGGTGAGAGATACACAGCACAGATAAATTTAGTAACTCATGTCTATACCATCCATGAACATTGGTTTTAAGAAACAATATTTGAAAGTATATCTACTCATGTATGGGCCGACAGTATTCTATATATAATAATAATAATTATATAATATAGTATATAAAATAAAAAACATGATTAACGCCATGGATAATATCGTCATCCAACATTTGAAACTTATAGCGCGTTTTCGCGACCGTTCTAGCCCGGTCTAGACTGGCTCAGTCCGCGGCGGACTCTGTTTTCGCGAGGCGGACTAGATCGGGCTGGAAGTGCTGGACTGGGCCAACCCAGCGAGCAGGACCACTTTGGACCAGTGTGGGGAGAACTGGCGTATGCGCACTACAGTCAGCGGGGAAGACGACCAGGAGCTTCTCGTGCTGCTGATAAGACATGAAACACCATGATGGCCGAGCATAAGACTAAAGTAATTTCACAAAAAATTACAATATTCGCAATTTGCTGAAACAACATCTTGGGAAATGAATGTACCGTCAAAAACACTATAGTTGCCACTGACTAATGTCACCAGGCGCCATATATTAAGAATTTTAGTATCACTACAGACTTGTATGTGTCACTGAAGCCATGCATAGTGTTATGTAGATAATACAAACTACGTACTGTGCACGTCTCGTCAGTGGCACATACAAGACTGTAGTGATGTTAAAACTCGTAATATATGCCCCCTTGCGACATTAGTGCAGTGGCGACTATAGATAGTGTTATGGACGGTAAATGAAATGAGATTTCATCATTCAATTTTTCATAGTCATCCCTGCTACTTGACTTCCCATTGAGAAGTCAAGTAGCAGAGACGACTGCTACAAGGGATGACTGCTACATTGCACAAGCTTGCATGATAATAGGGCTAATAACAAGTACTCCACCAGTAAAAGGCTTGCTATATACGGAAATCTCCAGGTAGTGGATGCCAGTACCTATAAATATGATATATGATGGTTATATAGGTTATTTGATATGGCTGCGACAGGTCTTGCAATATTGTGTTGCTGGGATTTTTTCTCCGTCCAGAGATTTATAAACCTGCTGACTCTTATCACACACAGAATGATGACCACGGTTCACCTTTCATATGCCAACTAGGAGGCTATTACCTGAGGTCAAATTAATAACCCTTTGTTGTGCCTTTAGGGGGGAGGGTAAAGATTGCAGGACCGTAGGACCGCCCACTTGATTCCCCAGCCAATATGAACGACGAATGGGACGGGGCCAATCTCGATGTGTTTTCGCGAGCATCAGTCCAGCCTAAACTAGTCTAGGCTGGACTGGACCGACCTGGTAAACGTCGCGAAAACGCGCTAATAAACACCGCCCGCATGCCAAAGTACGATATTTGTATAATATAAACACGAGTGACGTTCACTGACGAAGCTAGTCGCTTGTGTTTACTGCACATGCAGCGTATACCTGTCTGCCGATTGCGAGTGTGACGGTGGACTCTAGGGGCTGCATGCGCCTAAACCGAAGATCAAGAACATCACAGAAAATGGGATCTTCACCTGAGACCATAGGTGTCACTATAAAAATCCAGCCTGCGCCACCAACGAGCGAGTTCGACCAACATCAATACTCTCCATATGCCTACAGGCGCTATAGGCAAAAAATAAATAAATAAATAAATAAATATATAAATAATAATAATAAAAAAGTAACTATTAAGTGCCCTGGCGCAGAAACGTCTAGGAAACCATTGAACACTTGCTGCTGCAGTGTCCATGTCTCCACTACTACCGTATATGGCTACACTCTCAACTCCTCGCCCTGAGGACGTTATCTTCTTCTTCTTCTTCTTCTTGTGACCTCTTACATTTTAACTGTCTTACACTGTCGAAAATTGCCGTACACTACTCTGGCAACAAATAAAGAATATGGTAACGAGCGTTCATTAATGCATTACTCTAAATTACTACCATGATATAATGCTATATTGACTAAATGAGACGCTTACCGAATCGTAAATTGTATGTACGAATTGATTTTATGGAGAAAATAATTACTATATTTACGCATATATTTTCATTTTCTATGCATCCTAGACACCAATGTTACATTTCTTAAATGAATTTGAATAGGCTTTTGATTTGAAAAAAAGCCTATATAGAAGCATGTACAAAAAATTACCTATGAAGTCCGCGAAACATGTATATTTGAGTGAGATTCACAGGCTCTAACGGGATCATAAAACTGAGTGTAGTTGCCCATTGAGACGCTGCTTCCACAAAATTATGTCAGCCCTTGTGAATGCCCTACAGTCGATGCTAATATATTTGATGGCCCAGCCTTAGCCAGCATGCTAAGACCCTCTAGTGATTGCAAGACCTTAACCCAGTATGCAGAGTGTATTTGTTCCATATTTACATTATTTACATATGTCTCAGTGCTCTCAAGTCCAAAGATTTGACGTAGTTTGGGACAGATATTTTGAGACAAGTCTTAAATCTGGAACACGCAGCAACAGAGGACAGGGTGAGTGAAAGAAGGTGGCTGCCAACGGGGTCTTGCCCACTAACTGGGGAACATTTCCTAGGTGCAGCGAAGCGAAAATAAGAAAGAGCTGTTTCCTTTCTTGTTGTAAATGGTAATTCGACTTGCACAATGGCTAAACCAATTGGTCATTGCAACGTGAATGAAAATGTGATAAGCAATCATCCTGTAAGTCTTGATGAACTCATGCCATGCAATATAGAAGAGGCGGATGAGAGAATGTTATTGCACACCCATCATGCAGCTTACGATCATTCAAAAATCTTCATCAAAACAATTGACAGTGATGATGTGGTAATTTCAATTGTAGCATTCAGTAAACTTGAGGGATAGATGAGTTGTGGATATAATTTGGAAGAGGCAAATTGATGAAGTATCTCCCAATACATGAGTTATCAAATGTTTTGGGGGACTTAAGTCAAGGGCATTGCCATTCTTTCATGCTGTAAGTGGATGTGACACTACATCTGCAGCCTTGGAAAAGACACAAAGTCTTTCCATGACACATGGCACCTTCTAACAGAGGCTTGACATACTTTTATAAAACTTCGTGAAGTGGATGATGTTTGTGATATCCAGCCAGAAGACTTCAAAATGACAGATAATATTTTTGTTGTGCTATACAGCCCAACATTAAACACATACGACATCAACATGGCAAGAGGAATACTATTTACAAAAGGCAGACGACCTTTAGAGAACATACGTCCCACTGCTGGTGCTTTGAAACAACATATTCTGCGAGCATCTCTTCAAGCAAGGTTGTGGTTACTGTGTCTGTTGAAAGAGCGCAGAGAGGCGGATCCAGAACAATGGGGCGGGCAGAAATTGCAATTAGGATACTGCCCATTTTGGAGCGAGTTTGAAGATGCTTCAGCGGCATGCAAGCAGCTGATCAAATGTGGCTGTAAGAAGTCATGCACAGGACGCTGCAAATGCCGTCGGCAAGATCTCCAATGCATAGAGCTATGCGCTTGTGCTGGACAATGCTAACCAGAGATTTCAAGCTCATAAATGTTTTTGTTTTGTTTTTGTCATATTAATTATCATCGAAATGTTAACAGTAACATTTGTTATTTAAGTTTTGGCTCTGAAACTTTGACAGGAGTTGAATTTTCAATTCCTGGCTGTAAAATACATTTCTAACATATTCTTTTCTGGCCTCCATTAACACTATGATTTTTGGTTTATGGCTTTTAAGTGAATTATTATAGAACAGTGGTTCTTTACAGTATAATATTCAGCATGAAATTTTGAACCTAACTGCATTGAACTGAATGCCAATTACTCAAATCCAAATTATCACCCGCCTATTAGCACTTCAGCTGCCATTATGGTTTTTTGCCTATAACGTTTTTAGGTCGATTTTAGGGTCATAGTTCTTTCGTAAATTTTGATCAGCATTAAATTTGGGCTCAAAATAGGTATAACTTGTCATGTTTTGAGAAACAACATTTTGACCAATGGCAGTGCACAACCGGCCGCCATTATGTGTTGATGCCCATAACTTCTTGTAGGTTGATTTTAGGACCATGGTTCTTTTGTAAAAAATAATCAGCATTAAATTTGCGTTCGAATAAAAGAGAGCGAGCGTCGCCCGCTCACACGCAAGACCACCAGACTTCTCCTTAAGTAGCGGCTCACACTGCACCCACATCATGCTCACCTTTACATCTGAGGAGAAAACATCTCTCCACGCTGCTGAAGAAGGGTCCATGACCCGAAATCGCGATACAGCAAAATGACCAGCTACGGCGAAGTCATAAACTTGATCACCAAAGAGAATAAGACACTCTTAAGACAAGATAATATATATATTTTATATATATATATATATATATATATATATATATATATATATATATATTATTATTATATATATATATATATATAATATATATATATAATATATATATATATATATTATAAAATATATATATTATATTTTATATATACACATCCACTAGACCACTATGCGGTCTAGTAGGAACCTAGACCGATCGTAATGGATATTTTCAGGTTTATGAGACAAGAAGTAGGGAATTGGCGAGTCCCTTAAAAATAGGTTAGGGGGAGATTGTACTTCCTTCCTTTCGGAGTTGATAAAGGGGTACCTGGTGGATACCTGGGAAACCTGGGGATTGTAACTGTGGTAACCCAGATGTCACACTAGCCCTGTGTCTCGTGGTAGCGGGTTGTCACCCACCACAGACTCAAAGGTTAATGCGACAGAGATGAGCACCGAGTCCACGCGCAGCATAGCGTATGCCTTTATCTTAAACTTTACCCTTACAGACCACACAAGCCACAGGGCAAAAATGTGCTGAAGGCAAATAATACAGTACCACAGACCACACAGTACAGGGCTGAAGTGTGCTGAAGGCAAATAATACAGTACCACAGACCACACAGTACAGGGCTTATGTGTGCTGAAGGCAAATAATACAGTACCACAGACCACACAGTACAGGGCTTATGTGTGCTGAAGGCAAATAATACAGTACCACAGACCACACAGTACAGGGCTTATGTGTGCTGAAGGCAAATAATACAGTACCACAGACCACACAGTACAGGGCTGAAGTGTGCTGAAGGCAAATAATACAGTACGATGGACCACACAAGCTGCAGGGCATAAATGTATTGGTAGGCAAATAGTACAGTATCAAAGAACACACAACCATCATGGGCATAAGTGTGATCAATCTATCAATCATTGGGGGCAGACGCAGGAGGGCGCGTCGCCTCGCGCACCCTACGACGCCACGAGCCTTGTGGGCGCCCCCTTGGCCTCCTCCACGCCGGATTGTCTCCTACAGATACACCCCGATGGGAAGGATCGGTTTCAGGGTAGCGTGCCACATTCCCATATAGCTGAGGTTGGCGCTGACGGACTATGCAGGTAATAGGCCTCGATTCAGTCTCACGGCGCAATCGCTGATTTGACACGTAATCATCCCAGCGATACCTCATGATTCTGCGAAGACACCTATTTCCAAAGGCATCGATACACCTCTTCAAGTCGCTGTTTAGTGTCCATGTCTCACAACTATAGAGTAAGACAGGGATCACAAGCGACTTGAAGATCCGGATATTTGTCCTCCTGCACAGGTACCGACAACGCCAAATACTCGTGCTGAGCGAGTCCATAACACCGTAGGCTATGCCAATCCGCCGTAAGACTTCTTGACGTGACCCACAATCATTATGGACTGCGCTAACAAGGTATGTAAAACTTTCCAAGATCTCAATGTCCTCGCCTCACGTTGAACAGACTGTACTGTTTCATCTAGTAAGCCTCTAAACACCTGGGCGTAGATGCTGGAATGAGTTAAGAGACCTTAAGTATTTATTACCCTAGACGGCTTAAACCTCGTAGCGCCTCTACGAGTTATGCTCACACCGTTTTGTCACCGGCTACGAGACCGCGAGGCTAAGGGTGCTCGAGAGTGAGATTTAAAGCGTTAAGACACCAACAAACACCAAAACACCAGTTGTATCACCATATTATATGTTGATTGTGTATCATAGAAAATAATAGCTTGTGAATTTTCTTGGGGGATGCTTTTGCTTTTCTTTATGTTTTCTAGATATGCACACTCCAGTTCTCTCTCTCTCTTTCTCTTTCTCTTTCTCTTTCTCTCTCTCTCTCTCTCTCTCTCTCTCTCTCTCTCTCTCTCTCTCTCTCTCTCTCTCTCTCTCTCTCTCTCTCTCTCTCTCTCTCTTTTCTCTCTCTCCCTCTTTCTCTATCTCTCTCTTTTTCTCTTTCTTTCCACTTTATTAGGGTCGTCCTCTCATAGTGCCAGTATCTTCTATTCTACTCGAATACGTTTTTTTTTGTCATTTCACTCTCATGTAATCAAACCATTTCCACCACTCTATCTATAACCATTCCACTCCCCTACGAACTATGGCAACTCTTTTCAGTAATTAGTGAATAAAATTAAATATTTTCTTCATTAACAGCTTCTTAAATAAAGGCCGGTTCCCACTAGCCCGCTTCTACGGCCGCTGTTGCCGTACACCGCCCAACAATGACGTCACCATCATCACCGCTTGAGTGGTTGTAGTGGTAACTGGGCACAGTTTGCACCTCCGCTCGAGCGGACACCGCCGAGCGAGAGAGATGACTTGATTTTAACTTTGTGCGGCAGCCGTACAGCGGTACGGCGGTGCAGTCGACTTTTTTTGCGACGTCATTGTTGGGTGGTGAACGGCAACGGCGGCCGTACAAGCGGGCTAGTGGGAACCGGCCTTAACAATGACAAGCATGATTGTGTAACATAGATGTTGCAGTTAAGTAAAATATTGACTTGTAAGTTGCCTATGGGTAAGTAATTTTCCTTCCTGCCCTTAACTACTTTCTTTTTTCATAGTAATCACCAGGAGAAATCTCAGACGAAATACTGTATAATGTTTCTGCGTTGTAAAAATAAATCCGTGTTCAATGTTTTCAAATATTGATAGAGGAAGTATGCGGTAAGGAGGCGAGGGGAAAATATTTTTTGGGAAACATTTCTTCTGTGCCTGAACAGAATGAAGAAAGGGAAATCCTGTTTTTTTCTGTAAAAAACTATAAAGACAACTCATATTCCATGTATGGCAGCTATTACACAACTAAACATCATATAAATGGAAGACAAAAGGCAGTAAAGCAATTAAGCAAGTTTTGCTGACAATTTTCACGCGAGAAAACCAATGTTTTGAGTCAACTTGGCTGGCTCCGCCCACCTGCTAGGTTTCTACCCCATTCTTCTCCGAGAAGTAAAGAGAATCAGTCTGAGCGCCTATTCGTAAATTATACCTCCATGCTCCCAATAACCCACACCAATGGACCACAGTGTCCGCCAAAGGGAGCTACACCCCGCCACTCGGTGAACTCAGCCCTTATATAAGAGGCAGTGCTGCCAGATCGAGCTGCCAAAATTTCCCTATATTCACCGCAAACATCTCCCTGTTTAGCCCTGTATTTCCCTGTCGCCTTTATATCAGTTTTTCCGTCACAATTGCACAATTTGCAATGGATATACAGAGGGCCTTTACCCCTTCATATCAACCAACTTAAAAATTTGGGTCACTTTCCCATTTATCAGTGTATCTTTGAGTGTACGTCTGGCGTTTGCGCTTGTATGGAGGCAGTGGCACAACCAGGGGGCTCTCCGAAATTTCCTTCCTTGTAAGAAATCAGAATACACTAAGTCAGTTAAAAAAAAAGTTATTACAGGTTCTACCTAGCGATGTGACCGCGTCACCTGACCGTGTACACCTATACCTTGATTTGGTCGCGCATATGCTTCACGAAATGTCTTGAACAAGCATCTAACTCTAACAGCACCAAAACTATTGTTTCAGCAGCAGAAATATGAAATCAGGCCTGAAAAGGCCATCAGCCGATGGCGGAAAAATTTACCATCCAGCGACTAGCGATAAATCTGGTGGATTTACTGTGTACGGGGTGGCGAATACAAATTTCTGCCCCCCCTCACCGAAAAATATTCCTAGGTGCACCTCTGGCTGGAGGAGTAGACATGATTACAGGTCACATCAATAACACAGTAACAGAAATCCTTCAGAGACTTCCAAACGTCAATCAGTACGGCAGCTTTACCGGGAACTGAGAATGAACTTACGGGTGTCTGAGATAGGACCTCAGGGCAGACATTCAGAGAGAGTTAAGGGCCACGGTGGTTAGCTTAACTAACTCCCTCTATTTCTACACCCCGGAGCTAGTGGGTATTCCAGTACGAGATATGGCAGTGGCGGCACATGGTCGCTATGGGCATCGATAGCTGATTGACTGAGCGACTACAACGACGTCACAGCCTCGCCAGCGAATCACAATTGTGTAAAAACAAACGTGCCAGCCAATCAGATTGTGTCTCAAACGTGTCAGCCAATCACAAGGCAGCAGCCGCGGCTTGCATTTTCAAGGTCGTTGTACATATTTCTAATTTCTAGCTTATTCCATCATTCTTTCATCCCCTGTGTCACCTCCGTCGCTTCAACACTTGTTTCTACCTCCACATACACGCGGGTAACACGCCGGTGGCTGTACTTCATTGTATTCTAGCTATTAATTATTCGAGTAATAGGGCGCTCTTCTTCTTCTTCTTGTGATCTTTTTCGCTTGATAATTAATCTATTCGTAAGCTCGTCTTCCTGCCAGCTGGGGGAAGCCACCACGCCGGGAGGCGGGTCACAAACCCCCGGCTAACACCCGGTACCCATCACTGCTGGATGGACAAGGGCTTGGGTTTTAATTAAGGAAAAGGATATACCTTCAGTCTGATGCCGAGCCGTGAGCGTGGTGGTGTCTGGCATCGCTAGTCGCTACCCGAGCGAGTGAGATGCCGCAGCTCACCATTCTTGGCTCTTCACCACAAAACAATATCATCACAAGCGGCTGGGTTTGTTATATGGCCAAATTTCGTTTGTATACTTGCCCTGTTCAATTCTTGAGTCAGCAAACATCATATATACTCAATTTATGAGTATTTTTATGTATGTTGCGTCCTCAACAACACCCTATAGCCAGTCGCCTTGTTATGACAGCTTGACGTCTTTAAGTACGTCATCAATCTCCACGCAGAATACCAAAACAGCTGATGGCAGTCGCTAGGTTGTTTAGTATGGACGTTAGCGTCTCTGAATGTGGCCCCAGAACACGTACTGTACCGACACTGTGCGAAAACCGGACGAGAACGATACGGCTATTTCGAGACTTACAGCGAATCTCTCTCTCTCTCTCTCTCTCTCTCTCTCTCTCTCTCTCTCTCTCTCTCTCTCTCTCTCTCTCTCTCTCTCTCTCTCTCTCTCTCAATTTAGATATATACACACACAAAAATTATATATTCTCCATATCTTTCGAATTTCCCTATATTGTGGTACATTTTCAATTTTCTTCCCTGTTTCCCTGTAGTGACCTGAATTTCCCTTAAACAGGGAAATTTCCCTGCATCTGGCAGCACTGACAAGAGGGCGTGGGGAAATATACTAGATGCTTAGCATCTATGCTAGTGCTTAATGCTAGAAAACTTTGGCCTGGGTGACAGGCCAGAGTGGATCGAGAGGACGAGTAGGCCTGTTAGATACAGTATACTGTACGGTGGAAGACAAAGAAGTTGGCAGTGTCTTGCATCCGTCACGCTCCTTGACAAATTTCGTTAAATTCCCTCCCGGCGCTTCCTATGGGGAATGATTGAAAAAAAAAGTTGTCTGGCAACTCATTCACGGCCTTGACTTACTGCTTGCAGTTTTTCAAATCATTAGTCATTAATGGGCAGTGACCAGGACATATTGCATCTTATCGTCACTCCCGGCTTGATTTCCCAAAACGTCACCAAAACATTTTGGGAAAGTGTTTTCGCTCAGTTGGATATGGGGCCTGAGCCACAGTTGACTGCAGACCAGATCACTCGTATTCACAGCTTATATAAGATCGGTTTTAGTTCAAAAAAAATTGTGAGGGAGACTGTTAACTCAACGAAAGGTTGAGCGGTGGGTTAAAAAATCACGAGACTCGCCAACGGTTGAAAGTCTAACGCACTTTTCTCGTCCTGGACGCAAGAATAAAGTTTCAAAGAAAACTTTGAATATTATCAAAAGACAGCTAATGAAATTTCCTACCAAAACAGCAAGATAATTAAAGTCAATAAACCCACAGTTACTGGGTACAGTGTGTGTAAAGGCAGCGTCACACTAGCACTTTTTCCGTCTAGTTAGACGATCTCCGTTGGTTTTTTCTCGCTCTGACTAGTTTTTTCTCGCTCTGACTAGTTAGTCCGTCTGAATCAGTCAGTCTGAGGCAGTCGATCGTGATCGTCTTTGTATGGAAAGTTGAAGTCAACTTTCATAGTCAAATCAAAATCCTTAGTGATTACTTTAAAGATATTCGATATAAATCAGTAATTTTTTGCAAATAATAATTCAATACATTTGAAAGTATTAAAAATATTCACGTGACTATTGTACATGTAGATACATTTAAAAGCCGGTTCTATATAACAGCCAACAGTCTCTCGCATGACTCGATTGTTCTTCTTCTTCTTCTTCTTGTGACCTTTTCTGCTTATTATCGCTTTGTAGGTCGTCTGTCAAGCTCGTTGTGTTTCTTTTTCAAGACACACTCAAAATTTGTTTCTCACTCTTCAAGACTTCAACTTAAGATTATAGACGAAATGCTGTGGACACGTAGGTAGCTCAGAAGAATTTCTCGTTGAATGCATACGCGTGGCCACCCTCTAGCTTGTCTCTGGGACCACAGCTCAGACTTGTACACCAAGAAGGCCTTGATATTCTAGGTCTTATCTAGGTCGATATTAGGTCTACTACTGATAAATAATACACATAATTAAGTGTATACCAGCAATAGCTTGCCCTGGCGTCGGAGCCTTGTTTGTTTACATGCAACAGCTGACTGGTAGTGCAGGCGAACGATTGTGTGTGTGTGACGGCTTGCAGTCAGAAAATTGTTAGTTATGAGAAAGTTGCAGAAAAAACTAGACGGAAAAAGTGCTAGTGTGATGCCGCCCTAAGGAACGTGTCTCGTTACATCCGTAAAGTCTCGCGATTTTTTAACACACCACCCAATCTTTCGTTGAGCTAACAGTCTCCCTCACAATTTCTTTTGAACTAAAACCGATCTTATATAAGCTGTGAATACGGGTGATCTGGTCTGCAGTCAACTGTGGCTTAGGCCCCATACCCAACTGAGCGAAAACACTTTCCCGAAATGTTTTGGTGACGTTTTGGGGAATCAAGCCGGGAGTGTCGATAAGATGCAATATGTCCTGGTCACTGACCATTAATGACTACTGATTTGAAAAAACTGCAAGCAGGGAGTCAAGGCCGCGAGTGAGTTCCCAGACATCTTTTTTTTTCAATCATTCCCCATAGGAAGCGCCGGGAGAGAATTAAACGAAATTTGTCAAGGGGCGTGACGGATGCAAGACACCGCCAACTTCTTTGTCTTCCACTGTACACGTACTACGTATAGGTAGGTCAAATATTATTATTATTATTATTATCGCATAATACCCAATAAATATTCATGTATGAATCTCGTCACTTATGTTAAAGACAGGAATGTTAGTTCTCATTTGTTTTGATTACTAACTTGCACATATATACATAACCAAATAAGTTTATGGCGGTTGGGGTAACTGGGTGAAGTTTGATTCATAAGAACATAAAATCATAAGAAAATAAGGACGCTACAAAAGGCCTACACGTGGTAGTTCCTGTTACATAATACTACCTACTTCCATCTTTTCCCCACCCATGAAATGATCTAGCCTCCTTTTAAAGTTCCCTATTGACTCCGCACTATGTACCTGACGACTATTTCAATCATTTACCACCCGATTTGTAAACCAATTTTTCCCTGTTTTCTTTTTAAATCAACTCTTTTTCCAGTTTTAAACCGGTACTTCTTGTTCTACCCTGCAAACTAACCGTAAGAACTTTTCCTACATCTCCTTTACTGTTTCCCTTTAACCACTTAAAAACTTCTATCAAATTTCCTCTTACTCTACGCCTCTCGAGTTAGTGTAAATTGATAGCTTCAATCTCCTCTCATAACTAAAGTTACGCATCCCCTGTATCGTTTAGGTCATCCTTCTCTGTATACTGATTCTGACAAGGCAATGCAAGGCAAATAAGAACATACGACCATAAAAAAATAAGGAAGCTACAAGAGGCCGCGAGACTTACACGAGGTATTTCCTGTGATAGCTATAGCCTTTTTAGAATAAGTACAGAAGCCACGCCCCCTACCTCCTCCCTCCCTTGTCTACGTGGCAGCTGATTGGTGCACTCCTCGTATCATCACTACCACTCACAATATCCTCACTACAAAACAGCGCGTGACCACTGGGCAGAGCAATCTTCACTGCAAAGGGTTTAGTGTAAATATAGGCCACCAGGAGTGTGTGTAGTGCACATTTTATCTTAACTGCAAAATATTTGTGCTGCTCTATGGCATTGTATATTGTGAAGATAACATGTGTACTACACACATTCCTGCTGGCCTATTTTTACATTACACCCTTTGTAATGAAGATTGCTCAGCCCAGTGGTCACGCGCTGTTTTGTAGTGAGGATATTGTGAGTGGTAGTGATGATACGAGGAGTGCACCAATCAGCTGCCACGTAGTTACGGGGGGGGAGGTAGGGTGTGTGGCTTCTGTACTTCTGTAGCCAGTGGTCGATATGAACAACAAATTAAACGGCAAGCTGAGTTTGAGCGATATCTCTTGTTATGTTCTGATGTTGATGCTGATGTTATTGTTCATTAATAAATTGATTAATAAATGAATAAATTGTTATGCTCCATTAAACCCATAGTATAGCGTAGTAGCGCGGTAGACCTCATACTAAAGTATAAGCAGCCGGTAGACCGCATACTAAAGTAGAAACAGGACGGTAGACCGCATACTAAAGTAGCACCGATGATACTCTCTCTCTCTCTCTCTCTCTCTCTCTCTCTCTCTCTCTCTCTCTCTCTCTCTCTCTCACCAATCAGCTGCAGGGGGCGTGGCTTCTAGGCAAGATTAAGGTTACTATAGTTTGAGTTAAGGATATTATATTATATTATAATTCTTCATAATTATATGATGTATCAAAGTAACCATTGCTTACATATTGAGCCAACGCCCTATTCTATAAGCAATGCCTTATGATTCATGTAGCCTGACCAGGGGCGGATTGGCCATAGGGCAAACAGGGCTGTGTCAAAGCCGTCTGTATGTAAAAGCCTGCGCCTGAGATTGATGACGTTACGGACGGAGTCTGTACGAGGCCACCGAGATGACAAGTTTACCTACCTAATTATATGTTTATCAGTATAAAAGATATACTGTTATCTTTGGAAGTGTTTGTTCTATAATATTATCAAATAAAAACCCGTAAAACACACTAAAGAAATGCCATTATGAGACTCACAAGAAATAAACTTTAAAAATAAAAAATAATAAGAAACAAAATAAGAAATAAGAAACTTTTCGCCATTTAATATTTTTCTCAAAAATATTTTACATGGAGGATATCAATAGAAGCGGAATTTAGTTAGCTTTCCATTGCTATATTTTGTTTTCTGATAAATGAATTAGCAGCATGCATAAATTAGCGTTAACTAAATACATAACATCATGAAATCGGGTAATTTCGTACCTGATATATGTTTATCAGTATAAAAGATATATTGTTATCTTCGGAAATGTTTTTTCTATAATATTATCAAATAAAAAACCGTAAAACAGACTAAAGAAATGCCATTATGAGACTCTCAAGAAATATGCATGAACTTTAACTCTTCGCCATTTAATATTTTGCTCAAAAACATTTTACATGGAGAATATCAATAGAAGCGGAATTTAATTAGCTTTCCATTGCTATATTTCGTTTTCTGATAAATTAATTAGAACCATACATAAATTAGCTTTAACTAACTAAAAAGCTCATGAAATCGGGTAATTTTTCCCGATTGATGATCTTATTTATTTAGTTAACGGTAATGTATGTATGGTTCTAATTAATTTATCAGAAAACAAAATAAAGCAATGGAAAGCTACTTTAACTCCGCTTCTATTGATATTCTCCATGTAAAATGTTTTCGAGCAAAATATTAAATGGCGAAGAGTTCAAGTTCATGCATATTTCTTGAGAGTCTCATAATGGCATTTCTTTAGTGTGTTTTACGGTTTTTTATTTGATAATATTATAGAACAAACATTTCCAAAGATAACAGTATATCTTTTATACTGATAAACATATATTAGATAGGAAATTACCCGATTTCATGATGTTATGTATTTAGTTAACGCTAATTTATGCATGCTGCCAATTCATTTATCAGTAAACGAAATATATCAATGGAAAGCGAATTAAATTCCGCTTCTATTGATATTCTCCATGTAAAATGTTTTTCAGCAAAATATTAAATGACGAAGAGTTAACAGTGGGTGAAAGGTGGGTGCAATGAGAGCCGTACCGCCCGTACATCCTCACTCGCTGAAAGCTCGGCTCCTACTGACTTGTGGAGCAGACTCTGCTACTGACGTCACGTCCATCCCGCTCTCCCAGACGCAGGCTTTTACATAGAGAAGGCTTTGGCTGTGTCCCGGTGGGCCGGAGGGTCTGGGGCCGGTCTGAGTCCCGGCGGGGCCGGCCCTCTGTAGCGCAGTATGGTACGGTTGTGAGAGACGTTTATGCCCGGAGACCGTATGCCTCGTCTGGCTCAAGCCAGATGAGGCAGCCTGGCTTCTCCTCCATCCCTCTCCCGTATTCTAGCTATTGAATATGAAGGAGTATGACCCCAGAGGCGGATTAGCTACAGGACACACCGGGCTGTGTCCCGGAGGGTCAATGGGTCTGAGGGCCACCGGCGACGGGGCCCGGGGGCCAGACTCGAGTACGCTTGACGAACAAGTGGCTATCTTGAATAGAGCCTGGTTATATTATTGGTACGAAATCATAAGTACATTTTATGAAGAAATTTATAAGAGAGAGAGAAAGAGAGATCAGCTATTTCTAGCATGGGTGTATACTAATATAACTCCAATGAATTCTAGCCCATTTATTGGAGATTGTGGACGTGAGACAGCTAGCTTGGCCTCAAAATCCTCCTTTTGGCACATGGTCCACAACAAACTGTACAGTTTCATGGCACAACACCTCAGTGTAATGTTTTTTGTGTTTTTTTACAGCACAAAGGACTCGCCAGGGACAAAAAAATCCCGCTTAGTTACCTGTGCCTATAAAGATGACTATAAGAGAATATAGAAAGGGTTGTGAACCAATTTAGTTCAGGAGGTGTCTTATTACTCCTTTCTTGAAAAAAAATTGTCGTCGGAAGGTGGAAAATATAAACAGAAAGAGTGTTCAAGAGTTTACCAGTGAAGGGCATTGAAGAGTGAAGATACTTGTTAACTTTTGCACTGGAAGATGGACAGGATAGGGATGAGAATGAGTAGAAATTCTTTGCAGCGAGGACGCGGTAGGAGGGGAGGCATACAGTTAGCAAGTTCAGAAGAGCAGTGAGCACGAAAATAACGATATAAGATAGCAAGAGAAGCAACATTGCGGCGATGACTTAAAGATTGAAGACAGTCGGTCAGAGAAGGGGAGTTGATGAGACGAAATGTTTTTGATTCTACCTTGTTGAAGAAAGCTGTATGAGTGGATCCCCCCCAAACATGTGAGACATACTCCATACATGGGCGGATACAGCCCCTGTACAGAGCAAGCAACTGGGAGGGAGAAAAAATTGGACGCAGACGCCAGAGGACACCTAACTTTTTAGAAGCTGTTTTAGCAAGAGATGAGATGTGAGATTTCTAGTTCAAATTTTTTGTAAAGGATAGTCCAAGAATGTTCATTGTAGAAGAAGAAGACAGTTGAGTGTCATTGAAGAAGAAGGGATAGTTGTCTGGTAGTTTTTGTCGAGTAGATAGGTGAAGAAATTGGGTTTTTGAGTCATTGAACAAAAGAAGCTAGGCTTGCTTTGTCCCAATCAGAAATTATAGAAAGGTCAGAAGTTTGGATCTCCGTGCCATCTCTCCGTGAATCACTTAGTTCCTGTTGAGTTGGACGCCTAATGAACGACGTTGAAAAATGCAGGGTAGAATCATCAGCGTAGGAGTGGATAGGGCATTGAGTTAGACTTAGAAGATCATTAATGAATAATAGAAAGAGAGTGGGTGATAGGACAGAACCCTGGGGAACACCACTATTGATAGATTTAGGAGAAGAACAATGTCCGTCTACAGTAGCTGCAATAGAACGGTTGGAAAGGAAACTGAAGATGAAGGTACAGAGAGAAGGATAGAAACCGAATAATGGTAGTTTAAACATTAAGGATTTGTGCCATACTCTATCAAAAGCTTTTGATATGTCAAGGGCATCGGCAGAAGTTTCACCAAAACCCCTAAAGGAGGATGACCAAGATTCAGTCAGGAAAGCTAGAAGATCGCCATCGGATCGCCTTGTACGGAAACCGTACTGACGATCAGATATAAGATTGTGAGCAGATAGATGCTTAAAAATCTTCTTATTAAGTATAGATTCAAAAACATCGTTAGAAAGGCAAGAAGTCAAAGCTATAGGATGGTAGTTTGAAGGCTTAGAACGGTCACCCTTCTTAGGGACAGGTTGAATGTAAGCAAATTTCCAGCAAGGAAAGGTGGAAGTAGATAGACAAAGACGGAAAAGTTTGACCAGACAGGGTGCAAGCACAGAAGCCCAGATTTTTAGAACAATAGGAGGGATTAACGTCAGGATCCTAAGCCTTCCGAGGATCTAGGCCAGAAAGGGCAAATAAAACATCATTACGATGGATCTTAATAACATAGTCAGAGGATGGAGGAGAAGGAGTAATTCATCAACTAGAGTGGAAGCTTTAGCAAAGGTTTGAGCACAAAGTTCAGCTTTAGAAATAGATGAGACAGATGTGGCGCCATCCGGGAGAAACATAGGAGGGAAAGAGGAAGAAGACACAAATTGTTAAAGATGTTTTTAGCTAGATGCCAGAAGTCACAAGATTAGTTTGACTCAGAAAATTTAGACATTTTCTATGAATGAAGGAGTTTTTGTTAAGTTGAAAAAATATTTGGCATAAATAATTATGGGCAGAAATATAGAGGGCATGAGTTTCAGGAGATGGATGGTTACTGTACCGTCTGTGAGCCGCCTATCTATCTTGTACAGCATGATAACAAGCAGAGTTAAACCAAAGTGGACGGGCTTCAAGATTAGAGAAAGTGTGTGGAATGTACGCCTCAATGACAGAGACAATGGCCTCAGTTATGCGCTCTGCACAAAGAGATGGGTCTCTGACATGCAGGCAATAATTTTATTCCATGGAAAATCAGAGTAGTACTTCCTTAGGTCATCCCACTTAGCTGAGTTGAGATGCCAGAAGCACCTCCGCTTAGGTGGGTCCCGCGGCGGCACCGGAGCGATAGGACAAGTTACAGAAATATAATTGTGATTGGAGGAACCCAACGGAGAGAATAGTTTTGCAAAGTAAGCAGAAAAGTAGTTATGAAAAGGTATAGAATGTTGGGCGTGTCTCCGTGGATGGTCAGAAATACAGGTAGGGTGCTGCCCCAGCTGCTCTTGGAGGATAGAAAAATTGTAGGCTTGTTCACCAAGTTGGTCAGTGAAAGAAGATGATAGCCTAAGCTGGTGGTGAACATTGAATCTCACCATGTAATGAGTACTGAATAATTAAACTCACGTAAATTTCAAAATGAGTGATTATATTGATGGGAAGTATGATAAATGTGCATATTTATAGTAAAGTGTATTGTGTAGCGGAATGATCAGCAGCTGTGTTGATGCCCAGTCCAATTTGCTGGTTAGAATTGAAATGTTTTGTAAAATGGTTCGTGAATGACTGGGTTTATTGCTTCAATAGCTTTTCAGACTGTGAAAACGCACTTTCATACAAGAACTATGGAAACAAATATACAAGTGTGGTGTATATGATATATTTTTTGGTTTGAATACCGTGTATTCAACATTTTACTTTTTACCTATTTGAAATATAATAAGTAATATTTTTTTATACAGGGGTACTACATTTTATTCATGACTGAAGTTTACAAGATAGGGCCGGTCGATGTCTGTGTCGGGCTGGTTTAGGGTACGCAATCCGCCCCTGAGCCTGACTTTCTCAACATATTTCACAAATTTCCACTTTGAAGAAGTCAATTTTCAAACACTCTCTAAAACTGGTTTTAGCACCCCTGAGGATGTTAGTGCCCAAGGTTAAGAAATTGTCACAGTGGATAGGGAATTGCGATACGATTGTGATTCCCTTAAACAACTTTATCTAATTAATCTGTGAAGCCCATTTTCCATGGAATATTTTTTTTTTTTTTTTTTTTTTTTTTTACATCACAAGGAACTGGCCAAGGGCACAACAAAAATGGGTAACACAAAGCCCGCTTAGTTGCCAGTCCCTATAAAGAAGACAGTAAGAGAATAAAATAAAAACAGAGGGTAGGCCAATTTAGTTCGGGAGGTGTCTTGTTACTCTTCTTTTGAAAAGATTTAAGTCATAGGAAAGTGGAAAAATAGAAACAGGAAGAGAGTTCCAGAGTTTACCAGTGAAAGGGATGAAAGAGTAAAGATACTGATTAACTCTTGCATTAGGAAGATGGACAGAATAGGGATGAGAATGAGTAGAAAGTCTTGTGTAGCGAGGCCGCAGGAGTGGGGGAGGCATGCAGTTAGCAAGTTCAGAAGAGCAGTGAGCATGAAAATAAAGGTAGAAGAGAGCAAGAGCAGCAACATTGCGGCGGTGATTTAAGGATTGAAGACAGTCAGTCAGAGGAGAGGAGTTGATGAGACGAAAAGCTTTCTTTTGACTCAACCCTGTTTAGGAGAGCTGTATGAGTGGATCCTCCCCAAACATGTGAGACATACTCCATACATGGGCGGATAAGGCCCCTGTAGAGAGCAAGCAATTGGGAGGGAGAAAAAAAAGGACGCAGACGCCACAGCACACTTAAATTCTTAGAAGCTGTTTTAGCAAGAGATGAGATGTGAGATTTCCAGTTCAGATTTTTAGTAAAGGATAGTCCTAGAATGTTCATTGTAGAAGAAGGAGACAGTTGAGTGTCATTGAAGAAGAGGGGATAGTTATCTGGTAGGTTTTGTCGAGTAGATAGGTGAAGAAATTGGGTTTTTGAGGCATTGAACAAAACAAGGTTTGCTTTGCCCCAATCAGATATTATAGAAATATCAGAAGTTAGGCGCTCGGTGGCATCTCTCCGTGAATCACTTAGTTCCTGTTGAGTTGGACGTCTAATAAACGACGTTGAAAATTCCGGGTAGAATCATCAGCGTAAGAGTGGATAGGGCTTTGAGTTAGACTTAGAAGATCATTAATAAATAATAGAAAGAGAGTGAGTGATAGGACAGAACCCTGGGGAACACCACTATTGATAGATTTAGGAGAAGAACAATGTCCGTCTACAGTAGCTGCAATAGAACGGTTTGAAAGGAAACTTAAAATGAAGGTACAGAGAGAAGGATAGAAACCGAATGAGGGCAGTTTGGAAATTAAAGATTTGTGCCAGACTCTATCAGAGTCTGGTTCAATGTCTCTATCATTGGTTCAGAGACTTCATTTGTAAAACACTCACTTGTTGGATAAGTCTGGTAATTGGGTGACTGCCGTAACCGGTATATCCTGCCTTTCTTAAGATGGCGATTTTCCAATGCAAATAATGTCAGCAGTTTTATGATATGTAGTATCCGCGCTAACGTTACAAATGAAATTTCTAGATGCGGAGAAGCTTCCATTCCCTGGAGGTGCCGCAGTGGTAAATTTGTTCGAGGCCGCAAAAGAATGCTCCAGCTCTGTTTTACTCATAACAGACGATTCTTCTGCACAGTCCTCCATCATCATTAAGGTACTTATCATATATACATATTTACAGCAGTCTTAACATTTTGGGATGAGCACAAAGTTCATATTCTATAAACTTGCATGTTTAAAAATTATCTCAAAATTTGATAAATAATGCTTCATTTTCATTTACATGTTAAAATCATATGTCTGATCTTAGGTATTTTTCTTAATTTTGCTATCCAAATATATATCATGTATAGGCGTCCAGCCTCTGGCCCCTTTGCTTTTGGCTCAGTTCTTGCGGCTGGAACGTAGCAGCGAGCTCAAAGTGCTTTTAAAATACCTAGTTTACAGAAGTTACAAAAGTCTACAACAAGCAACAGAAGTTATTGTAAAACCGAATTTACTTAGCACTAATTAAATCATTACGCTAATTACTCATTAAGGGCTTGTTCTACGCAAAAAGTTTGTTGCACAGACCCCCATTGATTTTGACAGCACTACTAGCATGTCAAATTTCAGCTCAATCCGACAATATTTAGGAGTTGTTATTCACTTTTTGGCTTAAACTTGGTTCCACTCCCCTTACGCGAATGGGTCTTATAGTAAGTAGCAGCTCGCTTCGCTCGCTGCCAATAACTAACACAATTTAGAACTCAGATTTAGAAGGGCTCTTAGGATTTAAAAAAAATCATAGCACAGTGTAGATTGAGAACTGATAGAAGCAGTGTTTGGTGTTACTGGTACAAGTAAAATCAAGTATTGGCCTCTGGCCCCTTTGCTTTTGGCTCAGTTCTTGCGGCTGGAACGTGGCAGCGAGCCACGTTTCAGCCAATTAACTCATTACGCTAATTACTCATTAAGGGCTTGTTCTACGCAAAAAGTTTGTTTCACAGACCCCCATTGATTTTGAGAGTACTACTTGTTTGTTAAATTTCAGCTTAATCCGACAATAATTAGGAGTAGTTTACGCTAATTACTCATTAAGGGCTTGTTTTACGCAAAAAAGTTTGTTGCACAGACCCCCATTGATTTTGACAGCACTACATGCAAGTAAAATTTTAGCTGAATCCAACAATATTTAAATCATTACGCTAATTACTCATTAAGGGCTTGTTTTACGCAAAAAGTTTGTTTCACAGACCCCCATTGATTTTTGACAGCACTACTTGCATGTCAAATTTCAGCTCAATCCGACAATATTTTGGAGTAGTTATTCACTTTTTGGCTTAAACTTGGTTCCACGGGTCTTATGGTAAGAAGCATGTTACATGTTAAACGTAAATTGTTACCAATTACATGTTAAACGTACGTGTAGCTACCTTACATAAGAACATAAGAATATAAGAAAATACGGAAGCTACAAGAGATCGTGAGACATACACGTGGAAGTTCCTCTTACTTAACACTACCAATATCTACCTTTCATCCCCATCCATGAAACTGTCCAGCCTCCTTTTAAAACTCCCTATTGACTCCGAACTAACTACCTAATGACTGAGTCCATTCCAATCATTTACCACCCTATTTATGAACCAGTTCGCCCTATTTCTTTTTTTAATTTACGTTTTACCAGTTTGAATCCGTTACTTCTTGTTTTTCTCTGTTTACTAGTAGTAAGAACTTTTCCTACATCGCCTTTATTGTATCCCTATAACCACTTAAAAACTTCTATCTGATCGCCCCTTACTCTACGCCTCTCGAGTGAGCTTAAAACGTAATAAATTAAATCTCCTCTCATAACTAAAGTTACGCATCCCCTATATCATTTTAGTAATCATTCTCTGGACTGATTCTAACAACGTTATATCCATCCTGTAATACGGGGACCAAAACAACGCATAGTCTAGGTGAGGTCTGTCTGAAGCCAAGTAAAGTTTTATAACAACCTAAGCACTTCTACTTGTAACACTCCTGGCAATGAATCCTAAAACCCTATTAGCTCGATATTTAGCCTCAATACATTGTTTCCTAGGCGGAGTCCCACACTGATATTTGAATTAAGTGACACATTGCGTATAGTGTACCTAGTACCAGAATGTTCTCTACCAACATTAATTACGCTACACATGTCAATATTAAATTTCATCTGCCACCTGACTACCCACTCTTTTAACATATCTAAGTCTCCCTGCAAACCGTTTACATCAGACTGTAATTAATAATCCTACCTATCTTAGTATCATCAGCAAAATTGCTAATATCACAGCTAATCCCACTAGCTGTCTATCTGCTATGAGGGGTGACGGTAGCAAGCAATCAAGGAGCTTAATAGGGGAGACAATATTCTAGATTTATTGCTAACAAACATGGAAGATTTAGTTACGGTGGTTGAAGTTGGAGGTCAGTTAGATAATAGCGATCAATATGAAATTAGGTTTTACTTAAATGGGAGGTAGGTTCCAGAAATGTTAATATGCATAGATTTATGAATGCATAGATGCATATATAATGATGCATAGACCTGACTTCGGAAGGGCTAATTATGCAGGATAAAGAAAACACCTGGAAGGGATCAACTGGGGTCGGGTTGAGGGTGAGGCGAGCTCTGATGTCAGGTCAGAGGGTGGAGTCAGTGAGGTGAGTGCTGAAAAGGCTTATACATTTTTTGTAAGCAGTTTAATTGCAGGTCAGAATAAGAATATCCCTTTTAGGGCGATAAGATCAAGGAAAAACGATCCCTAATTGATGACTGCGACTTTGAAACACAATATAGGTTTAAAAAGGAACATGTACGAGAGGTTTAAGGCAGGACAGGTGAGCAGAGATCAGTATAATGTGATGGCTAGGACACTCAATAAGTTAACATAAACAGCAAAGATAAACTATGAGATTAAGGGTGCTAGTCAGGCAATGACCGACCCTAAGGGATTTTGTCCAGATCTATAAAACAAAGAATAGGGAATTGGTGGGTCAGTTAAAAATAGGTCAAGGGGAGATTGTAAGTTCTGATGAGGATATGTGTAACATTTTAAATTATTATTTCTTAAGTGTTTTTACTCAGGAGGACATGCATATGGTACCTGATAGTGAATATATGTTTAGAGGTGAGGAAGATGAGAAACTAAAATATATTGTGGTCACTAAGAAAGTGGTGAAATAGGGTATATTTAGCATGAAAAATGTTTTAAATCACCAGGACCAGATGAGGTATATGCCAGGGTATTCAAATAATGCAAATGAGTTGTTAGTGAGTCGTTAGTGCATATATTTAGGAAGTTGGATGATTTAGGGGAAGTGCCGTTGATGTGGAAGAAAGGGGATGTAGTTCACATTTTCAAAAAGGGTGATAGAGGATTAATATCAAACGATCGACCGGTTAGTCTGACCTCAGTGTTAGGGAAATTATTATAAAAATGTATTGCAAAAAACATTAGAGTGCATTTAGAAAAGCATAGTTTGGTAAATTATTCACAACATGGGTTCACCGAGGGTAGATCATGTCTCCCCAAAATTTATTGAGTTTTTATAGAAAAGTTTATGAGGCAGCAGATAATGATGAGGATTATGATATTGTGTACCCGGACTTTAGTAAGGCATTCGACAAGGTACCACATAAGAAACTCTTAAATAAGGTTAAGGCACCTTAAATACGTAGATAGGTAGGTTCTTTGTTAGATTAGATATTGGCTAAATGATCGGCAATAAAGAGTTACTTTTAAATGGTTTAAATCAAATAGGGGCGGCATCACCCGGGGATACCTGGACTGTCCCCCGGGCGACTTTTTTTAAATTGGGGGCTGCATAGCGGCCTGCGGGGCGCCCGACAAAGAGATATAGTGGTCATGGACTATCATATAGATGGTTTATTCAGTATATAGGGTATATGATACCATCTTCTACCAAACACTTTTTAAAATGTTTTTTCTAAAATATTTAAAATAAAAAAACAGTAAAAACACGAAAAGAAATGCCATTACGTGACTATAAAGAAATATGCTGAATTTAAATATTCACTTAACTCTTCCCATTTAAAACTTTGCGAGTAAACTTTTATCATGAAGGGTATCAATAAAAGCGCATTTTATTATTTTCCATTGATTGTGATAAAAAAAATTAGAACCACCAAAATTTTAGTGTTAATAATAATAAAATCCATCGGGAAATTTTTCCCGATTTGTGATGTTATTTTTTATTATATTTTCGTTTTCTGAAAAATGAATTAGTACCTGTAAAAATTAGCGTTGACAAAAATAAATAACCTCATCAATCGGGAAAATTACCCGATTGATGTTTTTTTATTTAGTTAACGCTAATTTATGCAGGGTTCTAATTCTTTTATAAGATAACGAAATATAAAAATGGAAACTAATAAATTCGCTTCTATTGTACCCTTCTGATAAAAGTTGACTTCGAAAAATTTTTAAATGGCGAAGAGTTGAATAATAACATGCATATTTCTTCATATCCCCGAAATGGCATTTCTTTAGCGTGTTTTACTGTTTTTATTTGATAAATTTAAAACAAACATTTACGAAGATTACAGTATATCATATTACTGAAAAACCCAGTCATATGATCCGTAAATATATATGAATCCGAGCGGCCCTCCGACTTCAGGCCCCTTTGCCGACAGGCCGATTTCCGTGCGCAGCCCAGGTATACAGTGGTCTATGGGGCAGGTAACAAGTAGCTTTCCTAGGGGTTTGTTTTGGGACCATTACATATTTTATCTACTCAACGTTTTACCTTTTTTTTTTTTTTACATCTATGCCTATAGCGTCTTAGGCTGCCCAGGCCGGGAGGGCCCAGGCCCTGGGGGTTCCCCTTGAGGGCTATGACAGTTGGCCCTCGCCCGTGGTGGCGCAAGCAGAAATTTTTAGTGTGCCTATGATCAGAGCAGTGTTTCCCAACTGTGCGCCGTGGTCCCCGAGTGCGCCGCGTTTTTTTCCTAGATAGGGGTATTTTGCACTTGGGTCGCATTTTGTTTTTTTTAATTTTAAAAGATGGAAATTTGTAACAAAATGATTAATATGTAACTGGGCCCCTGTAATAAAGGTAATTTTTAATGTTTTAAGTACTTTGGGGAGATGGATAAAGTAACAAAGAGAAAATAAATAAGTAATTATGTTAAAAATAAAAAAACCCCGCTGCCCCCCCAATACGTGTGACGAGTACTGTACACTATGTACCATTGAGACGCAGCCCCCGGCGTTACGGGTTCCCAAACTCACTAGTTTTATAAAACCCATTTTTGAATTTTTTTTCAGAAAATATAAAAGGAAAAGGGATGATGAAAAAAATCTGATATATACATACTAATCATTGATTTTAGCAATTTTGACTGTTTGACATATTTACTTAACCCCGATCGTTAACACATGTTTAATTGGCGCACCGTAGGCAGAGCGTTGGGGTAGGCCCCCTCCCTGGTCGGTGTGCCGTAAACCCCGGGGCCCCCCCTCATAACCATCGTTTTTTGGGGTGTTAATGAGGTGTTAAGAGATAATAGTCTTTTAAAAGGGGCGAAAGTGTATTGAAGGTAAGGGCGGGAAGTCGCGTTGATCATGAGTAAAAAACTAAATGTGTCGAAGGAACCGAAGGCGAAGTACTTTAAATAACTGTTAAAAGTAGTCCCTCGTCCAGCCCCGAGTGTGGAAAGTAAAGAAAGTAAAGTGACAGTTGAAAAGGGCAATAGTCTAAAGATCCGTGGGCAAAGATAAGTGACAACTGAAAGTGACGTGTCGTGAGGCCGAGCTGGCAAAGTTTAAATGCAGCTAAAGTGAGTAGGGGGTTGTGCAGGTCCGAGCGGGCAGAGAGAGTGACAGTGTAAGTAAGTCAGCGGAGTCGTCAGGTCGAGCGGGAAAAGAGAATGACAACTAAAAGTGAGTTTTGTCATCCAGGTTTGAGCGTAGTAAAAACGACGACCTTCCCCGCAAAAATCCCCGCAGTAAGTTTTACCCTGTATAACGACAGTTATCTTGGACTTGGGATCACTTGCTGTGATGATGAAATGGCCCAAAAGGAAAAATGTGTTTTTTTGGGGATTGATATTAAATAATCTATGACCCCTATGAAAATAAAGAGACTTTCAACACAAAGCCTTAGATTACTTTAAAAAGAACTCTTGAAAGATAACAAAAAAAAAAGGCTCGAGTTTGAGAAAAAAGTGAAGGGCAGAAAAGCCAAAAAGCAAGCTATTTGGGGTAAATAACAGCAAAAAATAAAAACCCCATTCAATTGCAGAGTCATATTTTCCTTCCGGTTGCTGTCGTGGTAAGAACTTGTTATGGGATGAGGCTAAACAGGAAGTGAAAACACTTCCTCCCTCAGACGCCCTTTGGTAGACGAATAAAGGATATGTCGTGTGATATTGAAAAAAGTTTTGGGAAAACTGGGAAAAGGAAAAATTTATGTTTCAAGGGGATGAAAAACAACGTTGGAGGGAAAACCTGAGTTACTAGTGTTCATCCTTATGTTGCTGATAAAAAAAAACTGAACATTTTCTTGTATCGCAAAAAACTGTGAAAACCCACGGGACAAAAAATTTTTTCTACAGGAGCAGAATTTTAAAAATAAATTTCATGTCAGGGAAAAAAGTTAGTGGAAACTTAGGCTGTCCATCCAGGGGGGGATCGGTAAAAAGTTTGTTCCTTATCAAAAAGGGGGAACCCAAATCTGTTTAATACTCTTGTTTCTTGCCCGTGAAGCTCTTGTTGCAAAAAACACTGGGGAAAAGAAAAAAAAATTTGTTCATGATGATGTTGTAAAAAAGGGAAAAATTTTCTTAAACAGACCAAGCGTCAAGACTTTTTTTCCCATTTTTGTTTAGAAAGGGGGACTCCCCCCGGGGCCCTTTCCCCCACACAGAAGTCCGGGGTTATAAAGGGAAAAGTGTTATCCGGGTCAAGAACTGAGAAAGGAAATGCTCCTTTTTTTTACCTTGAGGAGAAAACTGAATTTGCAAATTACTTGCTGTAAAATTTGGAGGGGAAAAATTATGCTACTTACAGACATATTTGAACTATAAACAAGGTTCTGCAAGTATGCAACGAAGAAATAAAAATTTTAAAACATTTCACAAAATGAAAACCCTTTGGGGTAGAAAAAATTAGGCTCTGGAATGAAAGGGGTTAGTGAAGGCAAGTTTGACATACACAGTTAAGTTAAATCCCAAACCTGTTCCATTCATTAAGCGCACCTTGAAAGCCTGGAAAGGGCATGACAAATTTTCCCAAATATTCTGCTGAAAGTTATACTGGCGAGAAACCCATTCGCTCATGACCCTTTTGGCACCCACAGCTTAGCATCCTTTAAAGAAGGGGAAACTAATCAGCATCCGTAATGCCGACACAAAAATAGGGCCGTCTTTTAAAAAATTTCGCCATGCTGGCAAAAGCGTTCGCCAAGCGTTCGGTGATTTCTTACTTTTAAACAGAAACGAGCGCTCCCCCCGGCGCGCTCCGCCGGGGTTTGGCGTGGGATATTTTGGAATAGCCGGGAACGTGACCCTGGTGAGACCTCCCTCTCCGGGGGTATCAACATTTTTTGCATTCAGTTTTATACTTTTTACAATACTATTAACATGCCCATGAGATAGAAAACCTTTTTGCGCGGTAAAATTGTGTATGGCAATTTTTTTTCCAAGAAAAAAAGTCATGTTATTTTTTTAAAAACACCATCGAGGCCCAGCGCAAAGACAACACCAAACACCTCCCCCCCCGAGGTGAGTGTATTTTGCCTTTTCGCCCAAATTTTTTGGGGTTTAGGGGACCATATTGCACAATAATGTAACTTTGGGATGTTTTGGTGATGGTCTTTACATGAGCTATACAGGCCTCTCCCCTAGGAATTTCAGTGAGACGTGATTTAATATTGTGCTCCCGCCGACAAAAATTTTTTATTTCTGTGGTATACAGAAGAATTAAATTATTGTTTTGTACGTATTAGGTTATGTTTTTGGTATAGGTCTTTCATTGAGCTATGTCAAGGCCTCTGACCCTCATCAACACGTGAGACTGCTTAAAATATTGTGCTCCTGACACGTAATTAGTTTTTTTTTGGTAAATTTTTACATAGGGGCCAGATTTGTTTCCTTTTGAGAGTAGGTTTATTTTTACCTAAATGATTCGAGAAACTTCTCTCAATGGTTTCCGTCGAAAATAACTATTCGGAGATAAAAGATGCTTTTTAGGAAGGAGAGTGTATAGGAGGGGGTCATCTTTCTTTTCAAAAAGTTTTTTTTCGTAATCAGTAATTGACACCAAAAAGTTTTTCGTAGCTATATAAACCCATAATCGTTTCGTACACTTAGCTCAGAGTTGAATTTTACTAAGTTACGAAACAATCAGTATTTACAAAAAAACTCAAAATCATTACGAAAAAAACTACAAAACCGGGGGTACGAAACAATTTTGTGTACAAACTCCTGTAACCTATGGGATATATAAAAATTTAACTAAAAAAACCCTACCTTTACACTCACAAATCTAACAACAGAGGAAGCGAGTGAGGCGCACAAAACAATTTTTTTTCTCTCCTCCCGAGAATAGCATTTTTATTTATATCCCCAAAGGGAAAATTTTTTTGCGATGGAAGCTCATTGAGGGGAAAGTTTTCCTAGTTTCCCTTTTTTTTTGGAGGATAATTCCCCAAGCGTAGTGATCTACCGCTGCATTTTTAGTGTTTGGGCCCAAGCCACCAAACCCCGGGAGGGGGGGCCAAACCCCCGGCTAAAACCGGTCCCATTCCCTGCTGGGTGGACAGGGGGTCGGGTTTTTAAAAAAGACCACCCCTCTATCTTTTGCTCCGCCCGGGCGAACCCCGGGCTTCTCGGTTGTGAGCCGAGCGTGCAAAACCCAACTAAAATACGGATACCCCCGAATACCATACCCTGAATAATAAGGTTTAAAAAACCCTATTCCAATTGTGTAGGGAATTTTGGGCCCCTTTTAAATATAAAACCTTTTATTTATTTGGTTAATCAAAGAAATTGAATGACTTCAAATTTTGTTACAATTAGAAAGGGGAAATATACGTTTTAAACCAAAACTCCCTATTGAACAATCCCTCCTGATTAACTGGGAGCATCTGCCGCCCCCCCCCCCCAAACCCCCCTTGATTCACAAATTAAAAAAATGTTCATGTAGGGGGAAATTGGGCATTACTGTTTTTGAGGACGAAACATTGTCAGAAGTTTTAATTTTTGAATTTATCTGTAATTTTTTTTGAGTTTTATATTTTCTTAATTTAAAAACTTACACTATTTTAGATGAAGTTTGATTATAATATTGTCATATATTTTTCAGATTATGGGCGCACTGCTAGATTTGAAGATATAGAAGTGCTTGATCCAGCCAAAACAGAAAGGATAGACTGCCAAGGGCAAACTGTGAAGCACCTAGATTTGTTCCTGACGAGACTGAGTTGGAATTTACGTCTAGATTCAGGATACTAAAACTAGTGAAGGGTTTGCTTGTGACTTACATTTACCCGAGGCAAAAGATTCAAGAGGCTAGTATAAAATTTTTTACCATACCCGTAAAACTACTAATCATGGTGCAGGTTTTGGAAAATGCGAAAAACTTACTTGAATGGGAAATCAAATAGAAATCAAACATTTCCATAAAGCTAAAATTCCTGACATTCATCAAAGCATAGATTTCCTCTCTGCATACATATACACTGGGTTTCCCATATATGAAACATATTAGTTTAGTCCTCAGGTTAGTGGACGAGTCAGGATATTTACTAATATTTTTTGCATGATGAACAGTTACTGTAAAACAGTAAATTTTGATAGACACTGTTAAATTAGGTAGTCGCATACCTAAATTTTTCCATTTTATTAGATAGTCTGGGTCCCTCACGGTAAAGTGAAACAAAAAATAATTTTGCTCATGCAAAAAGCCGAAAACCTCAGAAAGAGTTTTGGACTGCGGGAAAAAAGGTTCCGTTTTTTACATTTTTCGCGGACACCTAGACACAACCATGGGCCCGTTTCTAGTGCAGCTGTTTGCACAAATTGTGTAGTAAAGCTCTTTTTTACAAAATGTGTAGTGCGCTCTGTTACACATATTGGTAGGCAGCTGTGTTGCCAAAAATTTTTATAGTGCAGCTGTGTGGCACAATATTGCCTTAGTTAGGGATGGTCTAATGAGTATAGGTGAGGTGATATTCAGAAATCAGAATGGACAGGGGGTCTTGGAAAAAAGTTTAAACTAGGCATGCAGGACCAGAAAAAAGCAATATTTTAAATAAACAGTGTGTTCTGATGTTTGGAAATTTTTAAAATTTATCTTGAAATTTTAAAAATTTATTCTTAAATTTTTTGGGCCTGTCTCTATTGATGGTACCCCCCTTTTTATTTGGTTGGTAATAAGAAATGAAACATTTCCAAAGTTTTTAAAACACAAACTTTTATTTGTTTTGTCTTTGTACTTGTTAAATGGTAAAGAAATTAAAAAGATGAAAAATTTACTATTGCCCTTTTGGGAAATATGATTTTATTGTGGCCTGTTAGGTTTAAATGGTGAACGATCTTTTTAATATTCATATCATACTGGAGGGATTGATAGATTGTTGCAGGTTAGGTTAATGGTGAAACGATCTTTAACTTTCATATCATACTGGAGGGAACTGATAATTGTTGCAGGGTTTGGTTAAGTGATGAAAAATCTTAACTATTCATACCTACTGAGGATTGATAATTGTAAAAGTTGGTTAAGTGATGAACGATCTTTTTAAAATTCATATCACCGGAGGAAATGTAGATTGTTGCAGGTTTGGTTTTAAATGATGAACGTTTTAATATTTGCATTTTTAAGTGGGGTGTTAGTTCAGTGGGAAAAAGGTTTCTGTTTACCCTTAATATATTCTGAAAACATTCTCTAAAGGTTTTTCCCTGGGAAAAACAATTTGGAGAATAAATGCTTTTTAGTAAAGGAAGGAGAGTGTATAAGAGGGGGTGCATCGTTTGTAACAATTTTTTCGTACACCATAATAATCACCAAAAAGTTTTTGTAGCTATATGGAACCTATCGTTTCGTACACTCAGCTCAGAGTTGTACTTTACTACTAGGTTCGAAAAAACATCAGTTAAAGTCGAAAAAAAAATCAAACAGTGTACGAAAAAACTAACAAAACCTGGATCGAAAAAACCTTTTTGCGAAACTCCTTGTAAAACCATAGGGGGTAGGAAAAATTTAAATTCTAACCCCACCTTTAAATCATAACCTAACCCTTTTCGTTTTAAACCCACTAACTAAAGGCAAAATCGTCATTAAAAAGTGATGTCTTAATATCGTACTGAAGTTTGTGATTGCGCATGTTGGTTAAAGTGGTGATAAAATATTCAAAAAATACAAATCTGGAAGTATTGTCGATGGTTGCATGTTAGGTTAAATGGTGAATGTCTTTAAAATCACTAATGGAATTTTATATTGTTGCCCTTTGATAATTAGTGAGGAGTTTAAAATTTTAAATACAGAACTTCTTTGGTAAAATTTTGGGAAATGGGCATTTCTGATTTCGAGGTCGAAAATTTGTTTTCCTGAATAGTTTTTTTATGTGCATTGAAGAATCTGGCACTCGTTTTTTGTCGGAATATTGTTTGTTTAAGGTGTGGGGGTCCCGCCCTGCCCCCCCCCGCCCCGCCCCCCCCGCAAAACCCTTTCTCCCTTCCATGCCAAGTATTGAAATTTTCTTTTTTTCTTTATGTTACTAAAACCAAACTCTCTCTAACCTAATCTAATTTTTAAACCCAACTTAAATGTTTCTGGATGAAAAAAAGGTATATTTTCGGTGGTTAGTAAAACCTTTATTTTTTTTTGACATGGGAAGAGATTAAAATTTCCCCCGATAATTCTACCAAAAGTGATTTTAGGTAAGAATCCTTGGACTTTTTTAAGCCCCCTACCCAAATATACCCTATCTTTGCACGAGTTTGGGGGTATATAAGTTAAATGGGTTTAAAATTTACAAATGCTTTTGGAGCATATGAATATTTTGCACGTTTAGTTAAGCGATGAACGAAACTTTAAGATTAATAACGTACTGTCTGGAAGTACACAAGTGTAATCACGGCATTAATTGTTAGTTTTGTCATTTATGCCCTCAAAATCTCCTTGATGAGGGCAATAGTCCCCTTTCCACAGTGGATATAGAATTGCCCTAAAAGAAAACCCGCATGTCCCCGTAGCCGTGGGGTCGACTGTAAAGTAAACAAACTTTTAATTTCCCCGATTTCCCCCCAAAACCCTTTCGCCGGGGGGTCGAGCGGGAAAAAGGAGAATTACGCTGGCGAACATCACGCGCCCCAAACCCCGGCGTTCCCCCGGGTTGGGGGGCGCCTGTTTAAAGTAAGAATTTCCTGAGGCGGGGGTTCGCTGGGGCAGCATCGCCAGGCGATCCCAGCCCGGGCGAAAAGGTTTAAAAAGTACGGGGACTTAGACATATAAATGCAGGTAGGCCCCGTGTCCCCCCTGATCCGGGATGTTATTTTGTAACTATAGTTTTTTTACACATTATTCCTAATGTCCATTACTGTAAATATTATATATATAATTTTATATATAATTAATATATAATATATTTATATATATATATATATTTCAAAATTATTTATATATTATATACATAAAATTTATATATATATATATATACTTTTTATATATAATAATTTTAACTATTATATATACAATATATTATATTAAAAATATATATATATATATATAAAAAATAAATATATATATTTATTTATATATATAAAATTATATATATATTATATATAATTTTAATATATATTATATTATATTATATTATCTGGTGCTGGTGCTGGATATATAGCTGGTGCGCCGCCAAGTCCAAGAATATATATATTATCCGTGCGCCGCCAACCGTAATTTGATAATCTCTGAATAAGGTATGCTGGCCCCGTCTGTCCTCCGATGCCTCGTAATCGAAGGTAGATTTAATGGGGGTATCTGGATTTTCTGTGACGGGGCAGAAATATTTTAAATGGGATTTTTGATTTCACTCGGGATCAACTCGGACCCCGAAACGCCCCCTTTTGGAGCCCTAACCACTCTGCTACCGCTTTTCCCATAGATGCCTATAGCTACTCCCCGCACGATTACCATTGATCATGTAGTCCTTACTGGTATCTAGTATTGGTTTTATATTTATGAGCCTACTGGCATCACCGTAGTAGGGGGTAAACCCCCCTTGTATCTCGCTACTGCAAAGGGGTAATATCCATATACTATCCTATATTTGCCATATACCTATAGCTACCGCCGGACACATTAATATTGCTATGTATCATTCTGGACTGTACTGGATTAGTATTATGTGCATACTGGGCAAACCCCGTACAGGTTTTTAACCCCCCCTGCTAGTCTCGCTACTGCCAGGGGGTATATATCCAGGGGGGGCATTTTTTGAACACTCTAAAACATCTTAGGGGAAAGACCATCTTAGCGCTAGTTGGACATTTTCGGAAGCAATTTCGCCCCCTAGGACGCGCAGCGAGGGGAGGCTAAGGGGGGGTTTTGGGGCGTCTTGCCCGCAATTTTTTCGTACCATAAAAACAATGGTTATATTATTGGTTATATATTTTATATTTTAGACTATATATAGTATATTAGGCTGTATAATACACTATGTCTAAATATATTTTATAAATATATATATATATATTATATATATATATATATATATATATATATATATATATATATATATATATATATATATATATATATATATATATATATATATATATATATATATATATATATATAATATTTATAAAATATATTTAGACATAGTGTATTATACAGCCTAATATACTATATAGTATATTAGGCTGTATAATACACTATGTCTAAATATATTTTATAAATATATATATATATATATATATATATATATATATATATATATATATATATATATATATATATATATATATATATATATATATATATATATATATATAAAATTTATATATATATATATATATATATATATATAATATATATATATATATATATATATATATATATATATATATATATATAATACTATATATATATAGGGGTGGGCTGGGTGGAATAGATATGATTTGCGAAAGAAACGGTTAGCAGATTAATTCCAAACATCAAAACTCACCAGAAAAAAAAAAGTTTCATTATTCACGATAATATCACAGGAGAGAAGGAAGAGGAGGGAGAAGAAATAATAGAAAAAAAAAAAGGAGAGAGAGAGAGAGAGAGAGAGAGAGAGGAGAGAGAGAGAGAGAGAGAGAGAGAGAGAGAGAGAGAGAGAGAGAGAGAGAGAGAGAGAGAGAGAGAGAGAGAGAGAGAAGAGAGAGAGAGAGAGAGAGAGAGAGAGAGAGAGAGAGAGAGAGAGAGAGAGAGAGAGAGAGAGAGGAGAGAGAGAGAGAGAGAGAGAGAGAGAGAGAGAGAGAGAGAGAGAGAGAGACTCCCTCGGCGTGGTGACACTGCACTGTGACTGTAGCAGAAATCTGGCTTCTCAAATCACGGGACAATCGGCGGAAAAATGAGGAACCCATCATCTCCACGAGTGCCCGCCCTATGGGCTGCTCTATGGTCGCTACACTGAAAAAAACACTCTACCACACTTTACCATACCCCAAATAAACTCAAACCCACTATTAACACATACCTTAACATACTTAAACCCACCCAAACACACTATATTACCCACAAAAACACACTCACACACCCACAAACAAACACCCCGCCGATGTGTTTGTGTCATCAGCTGTGGTCTGATGTTGATGTTGATACGTATTTCCCGCCAAATACAGACTTGTGTCGCGCGCGCTGATTGGTTGAAGCGGAGGTGGTGGCACTAAGAAGGGTTGGCCTTACTGTCCCTTACACGAGGCTAAGATGACGCCCGAGAATGCTTCCTTAGTAGTCTTCTTAGCCCGGTATAACTAAGTCGGTCTTAGGACGCTAGGAGGGTGTAGTTTAGAGCCCCTTCGAAAATGCCCACCCAGGACCATCTCTCTCTCTCTCTCTCTCTCTCTCTCTCTTTCTCTTTCTCTTTCTCTCTCTCTCTCTCTCTCTCTCTCTCTCTCTCTCTCTCTCTCTCTCTCTCTCTCTCTATATATATATATATATATATATATATATATATATATATATATATATATATATATACATATATATATATATATACATATATATATATATATATATATATATATATATATATATATATATATATATATATATATATATATATATATATATATATATATATTTTTTTTCCTCACCGAAACCCAGTTGTCTGTGAGCACTGACAGCAGTCCCTTTTCTATGTCCTCTTACTGTCTCTACTCTCATTTTCAATCCAAAGCTGGCTGTTGCGTATATGTGCGCAACAGCATTAATTGCTCTCGTGTCCACGGTCTTGAATCTTCTAACATCTGGCCTCGACTTCAATGTCACTCTCATACTAAATCTATCTGTGCTGTATATCTCCCACCTAACTCCTCGGACTATCGACCATTAAACATCAAAAGTGGAGCACATCTGATCTCATTTTCCTTTAGCAGAATTTTCCATTCTTGGGGATTCCAATGTTCACCACCAACATTGGCTATCATCTTCTTTCACTGACCAACCTGGTGAACAAGCCAGAAGCACCTCCGCTTAGGTGGGTCCCGAGGCGGCACTGGAGCGATAGGACAGGCTACATAAATAAGATTGTGATCCGAGGAACCCAACGGATAGAATAGTTTCACAGATTAAGCAGAAGGGCTAGTAGTTAGGAAAATATCAAGAATGTTGGGCGTGTCTCCAAGGCGGTCAGGAATGCGGGTAGGTTGCTGCACTAGCTGCTCTAGGTCTTGGAGGATATAAAAGCTTTTATATCCTCCAAGACCTAGAGCAGCTAGTGCAGCAACCTACCCGCATTCCTGACCGCCTTGGAGACACGCCCAACATTCTTGATATTTTCCTAACTACTAGCCCTTCTGCTTAATCTGTGAAACTATTCTATCCGTTGGGTTCCTCGGATCACAATCTTATTTATGTAGCCTGTCCTATCGCTCCAGTGCCGCCTCGGGACCCACCTAAGCGGAGGTGCTTCTGGCATTTCAACTCAGCTAAGTGGGAAGACCTAAGGCAGTACTACTCTGATTTTCCATGGAATGATTACTGCTTCCATGTCAGAGATCCATCTCTTTGTGCAGAGCGCATAACTGAGGTAATAGTCTCTGGCATAGAGGTGTACATTCCACACACTTTCTCTAATCCTATAGCCCGTCAACTTTGGTTTAACTCTGCTTATTCCCATGCTGTCCTGGATAGAGAGGCGGCTCACAGACGGTACCGTAACCATCCATCTCCTGAATATCATGCCTTTTATATTTCTGCCCTTAATCATGCCAAATCTTTACTTCAACTTGCCAAAACTCCTTCATTACTATAGTAATAGAAAATGTCAAAATCTTTCTGAATCGAATTCCTCTCGTGACTTCTGGCATCTAGCTAATAACATCTCTAACAATTTTTCTTCTTTATCGTTCCCTCCTATGCTTCACCCAGATGGCTCCACAGCTGCCTCATCTACTTCTAAAGCTGAACTCCTCGCTGAAACCTTTTCTGAAAATTCCACTCTGGTTGATGAAGGGCTTGTTCCTCCTTCTCCTCCACCCTCTGACTATATTATGCCTGTTATTAAGATCCTTCGTAATGAGTTTTTTTTTGCCCTTTCTGGCCTAGATCCTCGGAAGGCTTACGGTCCTGACGGAGTCCCTCCTATTGTTCTCAAAAACTGTGCTTCTGTGCTTGCACCCTGCCTGGTCAAACTTTTCCGTCTTTGCCTATCTACTTCCATCTTTCCTTCTTGCTGGAAGTTTGCTTACATCTAACCTATTCCTAAAGCCCGCTCACACTGTGCCTCATGACGCACGCTCTGTTGGTGGCGGTGTTGAAAATCGAGATTTGCAACACCGCCATACGTTGTGCTGAGCTATTCCGGCCGGCCCGATTGGATGGGCATGCAGAGATCCCTCAGTGCTGCACTTGGCTCCATTGAGGGAGGATGTCGCTCGCCGCGCTCCATGATGTATTTCAATACACAGTATTATCAAAATACCAGATGAATGAGATGATATTTAGGAAGACTGAACAAACTATCATCTTCACGAGACATTACAGCGTGTCATGAATAGGAATAAATTACAGTAAACTATACCTTGAATAAGATAATGAGACCAAAGCGAAATAGTGCATACATTTTGTTTCCTCTCTCACCATTTTTTATTCAACTCCTTGATATTCATGTAATTTTGTTTGCATTGAATTTTTATTCACAGTCTCGGAATAAGCACACTTTTCCGATTATGATGGTATCGTCTCAATGCAAAAATATATAGGTGGTCAAAAATTGCAATGAACATCAAACTTGTGACGAAGCGTCGCCTCCACCGCCATGGCGGTGAGGCACACACAGTCTGGACACTTGGGTGTGCATTCAACACATCCACCTGCCTCGTGTATCTCTGCATGAGGCACAGTGTGGACGGGGCTTAAAAAGGGTGACCGTTCTAATCCTTCAAACTATCGTCCTACAGCTTTGATTTCCTGCCTTTCTAAAGTTTTTGAATCTATACTTAATAAGAAGATTCTTAAGCATCTATCTGCTCACAATCTTATATCTGATCGTCAGTACGGTTTCCGTAAAACGCGATCTACTGGCGATCTTCTAGCTTTCCTAACTGAATATTCGTCATCCTCCTTTAGGTGTTTCGGTGAAACTTTTGCTGTTGCCCTTGACATATCAAAAGCTTTTGATAGAGTGTGGCACAAATCATTAATTTCCAAACTACCCTCATTCAGTTTATATCCTTCTCTCTGTACCTTCATCTTAAGTTTCCTTTCAAACCGTTCTATTGCAGCTACTGTAGACGGACATTGTTGTTCTCAATCTATCAATAGTGGTGTTCCCCAGGGTTCTGTCCTACCACCCACTCGCTTTCTATTATTCATTAATGAACTTCTAAGTCTAACTTAAAGCCCTATCCACTCCTACGCTGATGATTCTACCCTGCATTTTTCAACGTCGTTTATTAGACGTCCAACTCAACATGAAGTGATTCACGGAGATATGCCACCGAGCGCCTAACATCTGATCTTTCTGTAATTTCTGACTTGGGCAAAGCAAACTTTGTTTGGTTCAATGCCTCAAAAACCCAATTTCTTCACCTATTTACTCGACAAAGCCTACCAGATAGCTATCCCCTATTCTTCAATGACACTCAACTGTCTCCTTTTTCTACAATTAACATTCTAGGACTATCCTATACTAAAAATCTAAACTGGAAATTTCCCATCTCATCACTTGCTAAAACAGCTTCTAAGAAGTTAGGTGTCCTGGGCCAGAAGCCACAAAACACTTAAAGACCTTTTTTTGGTCGTTAGTCCAACGACGGAACCCCACAGCGGGGAAAATTCGTCGATTTCGTCGTTAACGTGCACACTGGCCAACGACTGCTCAAGACCATATTAGCAAGGTGGGAAGTCTCCAGGCATGCTTATTATTACTTGGTATGCTATGAAATATCTTTTTTATAGGTGAATGTAGACATATGATTGCATTTGGATGGATATTATTCATATATATGAGTAAAGAAAATGAAATACAAGCAAGAGACTCATCTAGGGCCCTGGCAGCGCGGCCCTTCGGCAGCAGCAGCACAGCAGGAAGAAGCCCGTGAGGTGGATATCAAACCAACTTCACCAAGGAGGTAGATGTCTTTGGTAATATTTAGTAGGGGGGCGAGAACCCCTTGAGGAATCCTATGATCCCTGGTGATATCCTATGGTGCTATCACAGACGTGGGAGCTGACTGTCTTCTTCAGGAAGCACAGTTGAGGCGGGTAACTGCGGGTTTTTTTCCCCAAAACTGTTGAGTGTGGCGGCTGGAGCCCCCACTCCTCCGCCACTGTAGGTTTGGGCAGGCTTAAACGTCTTATTACTCGTTATTATGCAACTTAGTGATTATGGTGAGATGTTATATATACTTGTCATAATCTAAATCAATGTAGCACCGTGTGTCACCTTAAATAAGGGTGATTTAAAGATGTTATGATGAGGTGACTGATGACGGGGCAGAGTGACGGAGAGGCCTTGCCGCGGGGCCTCTCCATAGCACAAATATTCATTATTTTAACCCACACAACAACCTTCTACACCAAAACACTAGCAACACAGGCTCCTTACTTATACATCTTACTATCTGATACATTAAAACTCCTTAAAACGCAAGCATTCCGAATAAAACGAGAATTAGTTTGAGATGACGGGGACAGAAGGCGGGGAGAGGCAGTCTGGCATGCCATTCTTGCCCGGAAATGTGTCTCGCTGACTTGTGATTGGTCGAGAAGTTTTAAAAACTGTTTGTCATTGGCTGGTGACTGATGACGCGCTTGATGACGTCATTACTCGCCTTAGCCAGTCAGCGCCTTCCGACGCGTTAACGACCGAAAAGGGAGGCTTTGTAGCTTTCGTCGTTAGGAAAAGAAGTTCAGAGAGATGGTCACGCAACTACCTTTGTTGCTGGGTTCCTGCCCTGTGGCGTCTGCGTCCTTTTTTTTCTCCCTCCCAATTGCTTGCTCTCTACAGGGGCCTTATCCGCCCATGTATGGAGTATGTCTCACATGTTTGGGAAGGATCCACTCATACAGCTCACTTAAAAAATGGGTTGAGTCAATTTTTGTTTGTCTCATTAACTCCCCTCCTCTGACTGACTGCCTTCAATCTTTAAATCACCGCCGCAATGTTGCTTCTTTTGCTCTCTTCTACCGTTATTTTCATGCTCACTGCTCTTCTGAACTTGCTAACTGCATGTCTCCCCCACTCCCGCGGCTTCGCTGCACAAGACTTTCTACTCATTCTCATCCCTATTCTGTTCATCTTTCTAATGCAAGAGTTAATCAGTATATTTACTCTTTCATCCCTTTCACTGGTAAACTCTGGAACTCTCTTCCTGTGTCTATTTTTTCACCTTCCGATGACTTAAATCTTTTCAAGACACGAGTGACAGGACACCCCCCGAACAAAATTGGCCCACCCCCTTTTTTTATGTTCATACTGTCTTCTTAATAGGGAATGACAACCAAGCGGGCTTTGTATTACCTCTTTTTGGTGTGCCCTTGGCCAGTCCTCTGTGATGTAAAAAAAAAAAATTATATATAAAATATATATATATGTTATTTATTTACTTATATATTTCGTTTTCTGATAAATGAATTAGCACCATGTATAAATTAGCGTTAACTAAATAAATAACCTCATCAATCGGGAAAATTACCCGATTGATGATTTTATTTATTTAGTTAACGCTAATTTATGCATGGGGGTAATTCATTTATCAGAAAACTAAATACATCAATTGAAATCTAATAAAATTGCGCTTCTATTGATACCCTTCATGATAAAAGTTGACTCGCAAAGTTTTAAATGGCGAAGAGTTGAAGTGAATATTAAGTTCATGCATATTTCTTCAGAGTCTCGTAATGGCATTTCTTGAGCGTGTTTTACTGTTTTGTATTTGATAATATTATAGAACAAACATTTACGAAGATTACAGTATATCATATATACTGATAAACCAGTCTCTCTCTCTCTCTCTCTCTCTCTCTCTCTCTCTCTCTCTATATATATATATATATATATATATATATATATATATATATATATATATATATATATGAATCCGAGCGGCCCTCCGACTTCAGGGCAGGTTCAGGCCCATGTGCAACAAGCGATATTCCGTGCGCAGTCCAGGTATACAGTGGTCTATGTCTATATCTATACCTACATATGTAAATATTATATATATATATATTACATATATATACATACTACCGATTTATTTATATAATATATATATATTATATTAATATATACTATACATATATATACAATATACATATATATATATATATATAAATATTATATATATATATATATATATATATATATAATATATATATATTATATATATATATATATATATATATATAATATATATATATATATATATATATATATATATATATATATATATATATATATATATATATATATATATATATTATATATATATATATATATGTATATATATATATATATATATATATATATATATAATATATATATATATATTATATAATATATATTATATATATATATATATATTATATATATATATATATATATATATATATATATATATATATATATATATATATTATATATATATATATATATATATATATTATAATATATATATATATATATTTATATTATATATTATATATTTATATATATATTATATAGTATTATATATATATATATATATATATATATATATATATATATATATATATATATATATATATATATATTATATATATATATACATACATGTATATATATACATTTATATATATATATAGATAGATAGATAGATAGATAGATAGATAGATAGATAGATAGATAGATAGATAGATAGATGAACAGATGTTTAAAGGAAGCGATGAGGAGAAACTCAAAGATATTGTGATAACTAGGGAAATGGTGGAAGCGGGTATAGATAAAATGAAGAATTTTAAATCGCCAGGGCCAGATGAAGTGTATCCCAGAGTAATAAAAGAATTCAAAGAAGTTGTTAGTGAGTCGTTATTGCACATTTTTAGGAAATCGGTTGAGATAGGCGATGTGCCGTTATTGTGGAGGAAAGGAAATGTAATCCCCATATTTAAGAAGAGAGACAGAGGACTAAAGTCAAATTATCGACCCGTTAGTCTAACGTCAGTGGTAGGTAAATAATTGGAATCTATTATTGTAAAAAACATTAGAGAGCACTTAGAAAAACATAGTTTGATCAATGATTCACAACATGGATTCACCAAGGGTAGGTCTCACCAATTTATTGAGTTTTTATAGGAGAGTTTATGAGACGGCAGATAATCATATGGATTATGATATAATATACCTGGACTTGAGTAAGGCATTCGACAAAGTACCACACGAGCGACTCTTAAATAAGGTTAAGGCTCATGGAATATATGGAAAGGTTCTTCGTTAGATCAGAGGTTGGCTAAGTGATAGGCAACAAAGGGTTACAATATTAATGGTTCTAAATCTGAATGGGGACTGGTGACAAGTGGAGTTCCACAAGGGTCTGTTTTGCGTCCACTACTATTTTTGATTTACATCAACGACTTGAATAGTGGGATTAGCAGTGATATCTGCAAGTTTGCTGATGATACTAAGGTAGGTAGGATTATTGGATCACATTCTGATGTAAACATATTTCAGGGAGACCTAGATAAACTTAATGAGTAGGTAGTCAGATGGCAGATGGAATTTAATATTGATAAGTGCAGCGTTATGAATGTTGGTAGAAAAAACTCTGGTAATAGATACACCATACGCAATGTATCGCTGAAAAGATTAGAAGGTGAAAAAGATCTTGAAGTGAGGGTGAGCCCAGACATCCGACCTAGGAAACAATGTATTGAAGCTAGAAATAGAGCTAACAGAGTGTTAGGATTCATTACCAGAAGTGTTAAAAGTAGAAGTGCGGAAGTTATTCTAAAGCTTTATCTGGCTCCAGTCAGACCTCACCTAGACTATGTGGTTCAGTTTTGGTCTCCATATTACAAGATGGATATAGCCTTGTTAGAAGCAGTGCAGAGAAGGAAGACCAAAATGATTCAAGGGATGCGTAACTTTAGTTATGAGAAGAGATTGAAGTTATTAAAGTTACACTCACTCGAGAGACGCAGAGTAAGAGGCGATCTGATAGAAGTTCTTAAGTGGATAAAGGGATTTAATAAAGGAGAAGTAGGAAAACTTCTTACGGCTATTAACCAGGGTAGAGCAAGAAATAACGGATTCAAGCTGGAAGAACGTAGATTTAGAAAGGAAATAGGGAAAAAATGGTTCACAAATAGGGTGGTGAATGATTGGAATGGTCTCAGTAGACAGGTAGTTAGTGCAGAGTCATTGAGTAGCTTTAAAGAGGGGCTGGATAGGTTCATGGATGGGGATGGAAGGTGGACAGGTAGGTAGTGTTAGGTGACAGGACCTCCCACGTGTAGGCCTCGCGGCCTCTTGTAGCTTCCTTATTTTCTAATGTTCTTATGTTCTTATAGATTGATAGATAGATATAGTGTGATAGATAGAGTGTCATTGAAGAAGAGGTGAGGGTAGATAGGTGAAGAAATTAGGTTTTTGAGGCATTGAACAAAACAAGGTTTGCTTTGCCCCAATCAGAAATTATAGAAAGATCAGAAATATGGCGCTCAGTGGCACCTCTCCGTGAATCACTTACTTCCTGTTGAGTTGGACGTCTAATAAACGATGTTGAAAAATGTAGGGTCGAATCATCAGCGTAGGAGTGGATAGGGCCTTGAGTTATACCTAGAAGATCATTAATGAATAATAGGAAGAGAGTGGGTGATAGGACAGAATCCTGAGGAACACCACTATTGATAGACTTATGAGAAGAACAATGACTGTCTACTGAAGCTGCAATATAACAGTTTGAAAGGAAACTAAAAATGATGGTGCAGAGAGAAGGATAGAAACCTAAAGAGGGTAATTTAGAAAGATTTGTGCCACACTCGATCGAAAGCTTATGATATGTCAAGGACAACAGCAAAATTATCACCGAAACCCCTAAACGAGGATAGCCAAGATTCAGTTAGGAAAGCTAGAAGATCGCCAATAGATCACCCTTTGCGGAAACCGTACTGACGATCAGATACGAGATTGTTTGCAAATCGAATTTTGTTTATTATCTTTTTTTTACGTTGGGGCAAATAGCACCCGTAGGCTATTACATATTTTTTGCTATTAAGGGCCTAGTTGCTTGGCCCTGCACATTCTTGAGGGCTGTGATGGTTGGTCTTCGCCCGTGATGGCGCAGGCTGATTTTTATAGTGGCACCTGTGTTGATAGGTGAAGGTCCTTCAGTGATGGTCTACCCTCAGTTAGGGTCATACCCTCAGTCTTAGGGTCTGGTGTTCCCCTCCGCCGCACATGTAGTCGCAGTCGGAAGAACAGGTATATATCATGAGGGTTTTTTCAGCCGCTCGACGATGAATGTTAAAGTTGTTCATTGGTGGGACTTGAACTCGGGACCTTGTGCTCACCTACCAGGCTCTTGTCGACCGCTTTAAAGATGGTCGAAAGAGTTGCTTTCAGGCCATCAGGATTAAAATTCGGAACATCGAGCTCACCACTCCAAGACGCTAACCACTCGGCCATCGCCTCCCAAAAAAATGTTAAAGAATCTTCTTATTAAGGATAGATTCAAAAGCTTTAAAAAGGCAGGAAGTCAAAGCTATAGTACGGTAGTTTAAAGGATGAGAACGGACACTCTTCTTAGGAAACAGGTTGAATGTGAACAGACTTCTAACAAGAAAGAAAGGTGGAAGTAGATAGACAAAGAGTACAGCACAGTTTTTGAGAACAATAGGAGAGACTCCGTCAGAACTGTAACCCTTCCGAGGATCTAGGCCAGAAAGGGCCAAGAAAACATCATTACCATTAATCTTATTAACAGGCATAACAGTCAAAGGATGGAGGAGAAGGAAGAACAAGCCCTTCATCAACCAGAGTGGAATATTTAGTAATGTTTTGAGCAAAGATTTCAGCTTTATAAATAGATGAGAAAGCTATGGAGCCATCCGGGAAAAGCATAGGAGAGAAAGATGATGAAAAAAACTGCTGGAGACTTTTTTAGCTAGATGCCAGAAGTCAAGATAGGTGTTTTGTTCAGAAAGATCGTATTTTACATTTTCTATGAATAAAGGAGTTTCTGGTAAGTTGAAGAAAATATTTGGCATGTTTACGGACATAGATATAGAGGGCATGAGTTTCATGAGATGGATGGTTACGGTACCGTCTGTGAGTCGCTCCTCTCTACCTTGGACTGCATGAGAACAAGCAGAGTTGAAGCAAGGTTGACGGGCTTTATGATCAGAGAAAGTGTGTTGGAAGTATGCCTCCATGCGACTGACAATGAGCTCAGTTATGCGTTCTGAAAAAAAGATGGGTCTCTGACATGCAAGCAATAATTATTTCATGGAAAATCTGAGTAGTACTGCCATAGCTCCTACCACTTAGCTAAGTATAAATGCCAGAAGCACCGTCGTTTAGGTGAGTCCCGGGGCGGACAGACAGGTTACAGAAATGATATTGTGATCAAAGGAACCCAATGGAGATAATAAATAGTTTCACAGATTAATTAACCCGTGGGCTGCGGCAAGCCTTCCGGAAGGCTCTTCTGAGCGACTACGGCAAGCCTTCCGGAAGGCTCTTCTGAGCGACTACGGCAAGCCTTCCGGAAGGCTCTTCTGAGCGACTACGGCAAGCCTTCCGGAAGCGCAATTTTCAATTGCATACAAAAACCGCGCCAACATTCGTAGAAGTCTACAAACTGTGTCACATATACGCTATGATGTCAGCCCTTGATAACACACACAACCATCTGCCTAACAACGCTGTACGCAGAGATATACCACTCCTAGGGTTTTTTCCCAAGATCTTGGGATCTAGGTCCTGGCGTTGGGATATTTTTTGTCTATCTTGAGACTTTTGGAGGGATTGTTCAAGTATTTCTCCAGTAGTTTATCTCAAGGTATGGTAAACGGTACCTATGCTTACCTTGAGATAAACTAATGGAAAAATACTTCAATTATCCCCTCAAAATCTTGGAAAAAATCCCAAGGAGTGACACCCCTGATACCACCTCAGCAGTCTCTCGCCAGCGGTTTGGTGCCATTCGCGCCAGATATTTCAACTCCCAACCACAGCCACACCACAACTCCATACGTTTGGGTTAAAAATAGATATATTCCCGGATGCAGATTTTTACTACCTTGACGTTGATGTGATTTTGATCCAATTCTGTAATGCTCACTGTTTTACTCATTTCCCCGCACTGGTGGCACTAAACAAAATTTTGCTCCCGCAGTTCCCGGGTTAAGCAGAAGGGTTAGAAGATTGGACAAGACAAAAAAAAGTTGGGCGTGTCTCCAAGATGGTTAGGAATACGCGTAGGGTGCTGCACCAGCTGTTCTAGGTAATGGAGGATAGAACAGTTGTAGGCTTGTTCACCAGGTTGGTCAGTGAAAGATGATAGCCAATGCTGTGAACATTGAAGTACCCGGAAATGGAAATTTTAGCAAAGGAAAATGAGATGTGATATGCTCACCTTTTGATGTTAAATAGTCGAAGAGTTTTACATAGTTCGATGAGTTAGGCGAGAGATATATACAACACAGATTGATTTAGTAAGAGAGTGACATTGACGTCGAAGGCAGATGGTAGAAAATTCTGAAGTTTTAACATACCATGCAGGGTCCTATTAAACCGTTCACAGACACCATTCCCCTGAACATGGTATGGGGTGGTCCTAGACTTCTTGGGGTAGTAATTTTTTCACAGTTCCTCAATCAATAGCACTTCAAAATATGTACCCTGGTCACTTTGTACTTTCTCTGGGCAACCAAACCTGTTAAATATCTCCTCCACTAATACCTTGGCTATGTCTGCTTTCTGGTTCTTGGTGGGAAGGCCAGTGCAAGCTTACTGAACACATCAGTGACAATATAAACATTCTCCTTCCCATCCCTAACAGGATCTAGCACATTGAAGTTCATGGCCAACACTTCCCAGGGTTTGGTAGCTTCAATTGACCCTAATTTCGTTTTAGCACTGGGACCCTCATCTTTTGCCATTGCACAAGTCGTCCACCCAGCCACATACCTCTTTGTATCCTCCTGCAGCCCAGGCTATGTAAATATTATCTTAAAGAATACAACTTGATGGTCCCATTCATCATGAGCCCTTCCTATTACCTCCTTTCTCTGACAAGCTGGCATAACCATTTTTCACTTGCTCCGTTCCCTTCTTTCTCCTCTCCAGTATGCAATCTCATCTCTCATGACCAACTGTCGTCTTATCCTCCACAACTGCCTTAACTCCTCTACCTGGAGCAGTTCTCTTTTATCTTTCTGATGCAACTTCCCAACCATCTGCATCCAGAGTTTATCTAGCACTGGACACAACTGCTGGGTATTTCTCATCTTCTCCACCTGCACCTGATCTCACACCTTCATCACTGCTATCCCTGCCTTGTGTGTTTTGTTTCCATATTTGTCCCAGTTCTTTTCCTTCTTCCGCTTCCTTGTCATGTGGCCTCCAATGACAAGCAATCAGCATTGGCATTTTGCTTGCCTGGCCAGTACTTCACTTCAAAATCAAATAGGTTTAAATCACCCAACCACTTGCCCGCTATAGTCCCAAGCTAAGCAGTCGACAGATGTGCCAGAGGGTTGTTATCGGTTATCACTACAAACTTCCTTCTTGCCATGATTAGTAATTCTTAAATTGCTCCGTCACAGCCCATTTCAATGCTAGTAGTTCCAGCTTCCAAGGGCTGTAATTAATTACTCATATTCCTTTATGACCTGTTTAATCCCCTGCTTGAAAATGCCACGGGATGCAACCTCCCTTCATGCACCTGTGACGGAAGTGCTCCCAACCCCTCAAAACTAGCTTATGTCTCGACGACAAACGTTTTGTCATAATCAGCATTATTTATCACCGGTGCTCGAGTTAGCTTTTCCTTTTGCTGTGCAAAAGCTCGATTTTCTGCCTCACCCCAGTACTGCGTCACATCGGCTATCGAATCTCCGCTCATGAAAGAATGTAGCGGTGCAGCTGCCTTAGCGAACCCCTCAATGAACCGCCTTTAAAATGAACAAAATGTTACAAATGCTCTCATGTCCTTCACTATGCGTGGGGTTGGCCATTCAATGACTGCCTGAATTTTATTCGGGTTAGTGCGGATTCTTTCATTTGACAGCACAAAAAGCTACAGCTACATTACTTGTGACTGGAGAAGATGAGACTTATTAGGCCTCAATTTCAGGCCAACTTTGACAAAAGTTCAAACACCACATCCATCCTCTCTAACTGCTCACCCACATTCCTTGAAAATATCAGCAAGTTATCCAGATACACTTTCATGGTGACAAATATCAGATCACTGAACACCTACTCCATAAATCACTGAAAAGTAGCGGGACTATAATCCCATGGTGCAACGCACATATTCGTAATGCCTTAAAGGTGTCATAAAGGCAGTCTTTGCCCTATAATTTACACGAACTCTTATCTGGTGATATCAATCAATCAATCATTGGGGGCATACGCCGGGGGGCGCGTCGCCTCGCCCACCCTACGACGCCACTCCCGGGGGTCACCACGCGCGAGTTCCCATGCAGGCTCCTTTCCCATACCAAGCAGCTCTCGACAAGAAACATCAACTTGCCCCAGCCACGAGCCTTGTGGGCGCCCCCTTGGCCTCCTCCACGCCGGATTGTCTCTTACAGATACAACCCGATGGGAAGGATCGGTTTCAGGGTAGCGTGCCACATGCCCATATAGCCGAAGTTGGCGCTGACGGACTATGCAGGTAATAGGCCTCGATTTAGTCTCACGGTGCAATCGCTGATTTGACACGTAATCATCCCAGCGATACCCCATGATTCTGCGAAGACACTTATTACCAAAGGCATTGATTCGTCTCTTCAAGTCACTATTTAGTGTCCATGTCTCACAACCATAGAGTAAGACAGGGATCACAAGCGACTTGAAGATCCGGATCTTTGTCCTCCTGCACAGGTACCGACAACGCCAAATACTCCCGCTGAGCGAGTCCATAACACCGTGGGCTATGCCAATCCGACGTAAGACTTCTTGACGTGACCCGCCGTCATTATGGACTGCGCTACCAAGGTATGTAAAACTTTCCAAGATCTCAATGTCCTCGCCACACGCATGAACAGACTGTACTGCTTCATCTAGTAAGTCTCCAAATACCTGGACCTTGGTCTTGAGCCAGGAGACCTCAAGTCCCAAAGGCTTTGCCTCCTCGTGCAGCGCCTCGAGAGCCATCACCAGGACCTCCAGCGACTCAGCAAAGATTACTGCATCATCGGCAAAAACAAGATCAGTGATCTTGGTGTTGCCGACGGATGCTCCACAATCACTTTGATCTACAACCTTGTCCAATACCCAGTCCATACAAGCGTTGAAAAGTGATGGGGCAAGGACGCACCCTTGCCTCACTCCTGTATTCACAGGAAAGAAGCTGGATACACCTGCCCCACACTTCACAGCACTCTGGTGATAGCCTGCAGCTAAGTCGAATGACAAAAAACACTGAGTTCCAGATACTGCATCTAAAGCAGGGGTGGGGAACGTCCGGCCCGCGGGCCGTATAAGGCCCGCAAAGCTATTTGGTCAGACCCTGCCAAGGGAACCACAGACGAGACTCGAAATCCAATTAATCTAGGAACTTTTTTTTCATACCAACATAAATTGTTATTAAGTGCATGCATAATACTTATAAAGTAAATTTTAAGGGACAAGCATGTCCATTACGGGACCGATAGGACACGTAGATGACGGGACAGACACGTATAATTCAGGTATGTTTCTCGTCGGCCAAAAAAGCAGGCTGATTTTTAAGTTGATAGTTTTGTCTGGCCCGCGAATGATGTCATGAATATCCAAATGGCCCTTGGTGGTAAAATGGTTCCCCACCCCTGATCTAAAGAATTCTGAATATGGGGTAATGGAAAATCATCCTTCACAGTTGTCTCGTTCAACCGCCTATCAGCACACAGCCTTAAATATTTATATTTTTATGCTTACTAACACCATGGGAGCTGCATATGGGGAGGCGGTAGCAGCAGAGTGGTTAGCGTCTCCGAGTGGCGTTCTCGGTGACCCGAATTCAATCCCCGATGAGGTAGAATCTCCATTTAAGATCTTTCTGCTATCGTCGAGTGGCCTAAGAACACCTACATGCCGCCAATTAACTCTACCTTCAATTGCGAGTGCATTGAAGGACAGAGGGGGGTGGCGTGAGCCTCTAATCACAGTCGTCACTATAAAAATCCTTCCTGCGCCACCACGGGCGAGGGCCCGTGCCCTCAAGGGGCACGTGCCCTCACATCCCTCAGATGAACCTCTAGGGCCTACCATCTGAGCCCTGGAGGTCACTGTCTACAGGCGCTATAGGCACAAATGTGACAAAACCCACTGTCCTCAATTACTCCCTGCTCTAACAATCCCTTTATGTAAGCCTTCACTTCCGTCATACATTTAGGAGTGATATGCCTATAGGGTAATTGGATAGCACTTCACTTGTGAGGTGTGTCCCATGCCCCATCCCGTAATACACCCTAATTCCCGCTCATCTTCAGTACACTCCTGTACTGGTACAACAATCTGTCCAACTTCTCCAGCTGTTCTACATCCCTTTGTCTTTCTGGTGACCTCTCAGCCATTGGACACTTTAGCCACCTTCCACTGGGGCCTCAAATGAACATTTACCTTACCCATGTTTGCCACTGCCACCCAACCTTTTTCTCTCATTACTCGTGTATAACTTGGAAAAACACAAATACATTCCGGTACCCAAAAACAAGCTGCTTCATCGAAAGGTTCCAGCACCAAACTTTTACTGTCCACCCTCTGTAGATTTGGCACAAACACTAGTAGCACCCTTCAAGTACCTGCAGGAATCAACAAGTCCTCTCCCTGCTTTACAACAGCCCATCCCAAGGGTTGCTGCATTGCTTCCAACCTGGCCTCCACGGCACGGATCCATCTACCCCACTCCTTGCACAATATTGGTTCTCCGTTCTCCACAGGAATACGCCACCCTTCCACCGCCTCCACCAGAGCATTCATACCAAGCAACATAAGCAACTGTGTTCCTTTCACTACACCAGTACACCACGTCCTTCTCCTGCACGTTTCACAAAGATACCACAAACCTTCATAGATTTGCCATCCACTTCCAAGACAACCTTAACATACCCCATACATGGAATCCCCCTGCCATTTGCATCAGTAATCTGAATGTCTATCCCGTACACCACTACCGGTTTGAACAAGATAGGCTGCAGGTACCACTCCTCCGTCACCAGACAAAGGCGGGGTTCACACTACACGTTTTTGCTGTCCGTGTCTACGTGGGCGTGGCGATCAGTGACGTCACCCCGTCACTCCCGCAGCCCCGGAGAAATAATTGGAAGCTCCGAATAATGTGAGCCTGGGACGCGCGTCTCTCAAGGTCAGTGACGTTATCACTGCTCCAGCAACGTGGTGGTTGTAGCCTGGTTCACACTACACAGGCAGGGAGTGACGTCACTGTGACGTACTGTGACGTCACTGATGACAAGACGCACGTAGACTACGGACAGCAAAAACGTGAAGTGTGAACCGGGCCTAACCTCTGCTCCCGAGTCAGCCATAGCTTTCACTGTTACCCCATTCTCAGACAACTTAAGAACTGGTGATTTTCTAAACAATCTAACCCCGTGATACTTCTTGGTGCCTAATTTCTTTGTACCCCCCACCAAACTTCTCACAATTCAACTCTGGACTGGGGCTGACTCATGTCTCAAGGCCCGACCCTTTTTCCTTAAAGGACACACATTTCCCGCATTCTTTTCCTTAAAACTCTCCAATTCAGCACATTGATACCCCCAATGCCCTGGCTGACCACACAATGAACATGGGGATGAAGACATGATACCCCTCACACTCTTTAATGGCTGCCTTGCTCCTCTAAACTCAGTTTCCTCTCTATGTATTTGCTCTACTTCCTCCACTTTATCTGCTGCCTGCTGAATTAACTCTTGCCAAGTCCCATGTGGTCGTTTCTCTCACCACTTTTGTAGTTTATACAGCAGCCACTTTTGATCTATAGATCAAATTTCCTCCAAAACCCAGAACCTCCTCCCACATAAACAAGTTTCTCTTCCCGCGCTCCCACCAGCTAAAACAAAAATAACTTAGCAGAGATCCGTTAGCCCACCTATTTAAATCCTAACATTTGTTTTACAGGAGATATGGGAGGCAGGACAGAAGGAATTGGGCATAGCTATGTTCCAGATGAAGGCATGGGACCAGAACATTAACGTGACGCAGCGCCTCTCCCAACTGGTGCCATTAGCTCGCCAGGTATGTGGCTAACACGGTAGTGACTGGACGAGTAGATGGCTATCACAGTCATATATTTTGGCTGTATAATGGTTACGCAGCTCTAGCATTGAGGATGGAGTAGGTAAAAAGCTCACACAAATTAGTGGAGTTAGCAAGTGACTATGAACTTTGAGCTTGAACCTTTTAATTAATGGTGTACGCAGTTAGCTTTCGAACTGGTGCCTGAGACGGGCTTTCTGTATTCACTGAAATTTAACGACCTTGCCCACAAAAATGGGGGATGTTTACCCCATTCCAATTGATCCACGCCAAGTATTAGAACATTGTGTGGCATACCGATATCGGATTTACCCAATTTATTTTAATATTTAACCAAAAGGTGCTGTGCCTAACACGTAAGAGGGCGACCCAATCTTTCGAAAATGAAGGGACGCGCTTTCTTGTATTAGTGTATTCATAATGTATTACATTCCGAGGTGCCGGCATAGCAATATATAGCACCAGCATATGGTGATGGATATTGACTGAAATAAAATAGTTGAAATATAATATCGATCAGGAGGCGATCCTGATGACTTTTTGGAAAAAATGGCCTACCACAAAAATTACGATTACGTATTCAAAATGTATCTTGAATCATCGAGAAGCATACGTAAAAGTCGCGTAGCAGCAGTGGCAACACTCTTTACGTGTTTAAATGTCCAAGGGCGTATCTCTTTAAAAGGGGCGTGGCAGGCAGACGGTCCTTATACCCTCGAATTGTATGGTTTGTTTTCGCTTGAACGTTCGCAGCCGGCATGTTGTCGGACCGGTATTACAACCGGCATGGGAGGTGCCGATGTTGCACAACGAGTCTTGAAAAAAATCGGTCTCATCTATTGGTATATTGACTACTCAGAGCTGCCTGGCGGCATCCCGGCAGGGGCCCGGGAAGGGGGGGGAGGGGGGGCTCTTTGTTTACTTAGGTGACTGCACGAAATCAGTCAGTCTGCCCACGTGCTTCAAGTTTCGGAGTGATTGCGGTGACCATGGGGAAATCAAAAGATTGAAAGAGGTGAATTTAATGGACTGCCTGACACGCTCCCCGGCAGGTGATTTTCCGCGTCCGTACAGTAACTTATGAATAGCTTTGTTGAAGTAGTAGTAAAATAAATAATTTTGACGATTTTGATGGTGCAATATGTGTATGAGTTCATGAGTAATATATGTTAGAATCAAATCTTGTTAATAACAAGGAACATGGTCGTATGGTTTGATTTTTCTAAAAATGAGAAGAAGAAAAAGTTAGGAATGGGGAAAAGTGGTGTATTATGTATTTGCATGAGTTTGACTTCATGACATCGCATCATTTCATGACATGGAAATACAAAAAAAAGGAAACATACAAATAATTGCATGATAAATCACTTTCCATAGCTCATGTGATTTTATTTATAGATAGATAATACAGCACATTTAGAATATTGTTACTTGTGCATGACGTCATGACGTCATGACGTAAGAGATTCCTATCCCTGCACAAGAAGGCAAGGGATATCTAAAGTGTCCTGAGGAATTTGACTTTATAATTCCCAATAGTATTTTTTTATTTTGTTTTTCTGATAATATTTTGCTGAAGTCATCAGGATCGCCTTAAGAAAAGATATTAGAAAATGTATCATTACATAAAAGTGTCAATAAAAATAAAATAATACTCATACACAATGGTCCGCACAATTAACCTAAGCTACGATAAACTTTGAACTGCAAACTCAAATAATAACTTCGATAACGCTAAACCAATCAACGGCTAAAGAAGTGCAGTCCGATACCGCATACTTTCGGCAGGGCTGAAAAATACTCCACCTGTTATGAAATACACTTGTTTTGCTTCTGTTACATTTGTTTTCCTTGATAATGATTTCATACCCCTATAGCTGACATCAGAATGTTTGTTGTGGAACACCACTCATGCATCAAATCACCATAGTGGCATCTGTATGCGTATTGTGGAAAACGCCTGTAGTGACATCATTATCCATGTTGTGGAAAATCTGCCAATAATAATATCAGTATGCTTATTGTTATAGCCTCAGTTAAACCACCGTTACAGATAAATTGATAATTCCTTATGTCGAGGGCAAACAAAAACATCCTATTTTATAATACACCAACATTTATTGGCTCGTTGGGCTGAGTACTTTGGGCAGTTGTTCACGGTGGACCCTCCAACTGAGCAGCTTCACACCACTGGGTTACAGGCAGTGGATGCCGATCCTCCCATTGACGAAACCGCACCCTCTCTTGACGAAGTCAGAGAGGCTGTAGCAAAGTTGAAGGGTGGAAAGGCAGCTGGTGTTTGTAATATCAGTGCGGAGCTCCTCAAAGCTGGGGGTGAGGCCATGATCCGCGGGTTGCATGATGTCCTGACTGCCGTGTGGCAATCAGGTACCATTCCTCCTGACTGGAAAAGGGGGCTGGTCGTCCCTATCTGGAAAGGGAAAGGGGATCGTCAGGACTGCAACAATTACCGCGGTATTACACTGCTCAGCGTACCGGGCAAGGTGCTTGCCCATCTATTGCTGACACGAATTCGCAGTCATCTGGTGAAGCATCAGAGACCTCAGCAGTCTGGGTTCACGCCTGGTAAGTCAACAACGGACCGTATCCTAGCGCTTCGTGTCCTGGTGGAACGCCGACGTGAGTTTCGACAGGGGATGCTTGCAGCCTATGTGATCTCAAGAAGGCGTTTGACTCAGTGCATCGTGAGTCACTCTGGGATCTTCTGCGACTTCGAGGGATTCCTGCAAGGACTATTGGTTTGATAACTGGTCTGTATTCTGGGACTGAGAGTGCTGTGAAGTGTGGGGCAGGTGTATCCAGCTTCTTTCCTGTGAATACAGGAGTGAGGCAAGGGTGCGTCCTTGCCCCATCACTTTTCAACGCTTGTATGGACTGGGTATTGGACAAGGTTGTAGATCAAAGTGATTGTGGAGCATCCATCGGCAACACCAAGATCACTGATCTTGTTTTTGCCGATGATGCAGTAATCTTTGCTGAGTCGCTGGAGGTCCTGGTGATGGCTCTCGAGGCGCTGCACGAGGAGGCAAAGCCTTTGGGACTTGAGGTCTCCTGGCTCAAGACCAAGGTCCAGGTATTTGGAGACTTACTAGATGAAGCAGTACAGTCTGTTCATGCGTGTGGCGAGGACATTGAGATCTTGGAAAGTTTTACATACCTTGGTAGCGCAGTCCATAATGACGGCGGGTCACGTCAAGAAGTCTTACGGCGGATTGGCATAGCCCACGGTGTTATGGACTCGCTCAGCGGGAGTATTTGGCGTTGTCGGTACCTGTGCAGGAGGACAAAGATCCGGATCTTCAAGTCGCTTGTGATCCCTGTCTTACTCTATGGTTGTGAGACATGGACACTAAATAGTGACTTGAAGAGACGAATCAAAGCCTTTGGTAATAAGTGTCTTCGCAGAATCATGGGGTATCGCTGGGATGATTACGTGTCAAATCAGCGATTGCACCGTGAGACTGAATCGAGGCCTATTACCTGCATAGTCCGTCAGCGCCAACTTCGGCTATATGGGCATGTGGCACGCTACCCTGAAACCGATCCTTCCCATCGGGTTGTATCTGTAAGAGACAATCCGGCGTGGAGGAGGCCAAGGGGGCGCCCACAAGGCTCGTGGCTGGGGCAAGTTGATGTTTCTTGTCGAGAGCTGCTTGGTATGGGAAAGGAGCCTGCATGGGAACTCGCGCGTGGTGACCCCCGGGAGTGGCGTCGTAGGGTGGGCGAGGCGACGCGCCCCCCCGCGTATGCCCCCAATGATTGATTGATTGATTGAACATTTATTAGTAACACGTCTATATTTCTTGAATATTTGAATTCTTTGACATGAACACATTAATGTAAGCAATCACTTTTTTTATCCCCATTAGTTCCCGTGTTATTTAGGTAAAACCATAATCCGTAACCATAATCCATAAACCATAATCCATAAAGGCGAATCTGATACAGATCAGACACTATAGATAGAGCCAGACTATGATACAAAATTAACATTCGTAACATTCTTCTTGCATTTTTCATTGCAAGAGTCTGATGCCTAGAATACAGTAAAGATCGACACACTGTGTGCATTTGTCAATAGCTCCTATATTGAACAGTATTTTCATCTAGATCGTACGTACGTACGGGCTACTAAGGACGAGATGATCGGGGGTGGTATTGCGATTTTCCAGCATATTTACCATGCACCAGGTACTACTTTGGGTGCAATTCGATACAACATGTTCTCGCGGAAGGCGGCGGCCGGGCTGATCAAACCAGAGACTCTACCTCCAACAGAGGGTGCAGCTGCACAGCATTATCTCCGTGCCTATCTCCAAACCTGGAACTGGATGCTGCTGGAAGCATGTCTTTGGACCCCAGTGACTATGGATGGACGGTAGGGGTTCAAGGTTATGAGCCGGTTCCAACACTAGATCCCATGGCTCCTGAGTAGCTGCTCCAATTCACAAGCTGCAATTGTAATGGAGATTGCAGCAACCGGCGGTGCAGCTGCAAGAAGAATGGTGTCAAGTATATCTTAGCATGCGGAAGTTGTAAAGGCATTACATGCAAGAATTGTATCCATGATGGTGTAGAGTCTGGAGAAGACTCAGACCTTGACTCCTGAGGCATTTGACATTGTGGAGCAGTATCATTTTCAAACTAGTATTCATAATTTAAATAAACTAATAAAGCTACTTTTATCATTTACATGCACCCAGCAATATTTATTTTCACCAAAAAAAAAGGTTTGCGAAGAGCGGGAAATGTGGGTGTGGCCATTTTTCCACCAAGGAGTGGTTTTGGTGCAAAACAAATGCTTGCCATTGATTCAGAAGCATGAATAACCCTCACAAGGTACTTCAGGCAGAATAAATATTTTCATTTTTTTCAAGGATAAGGTTCCGGGTACCCCAACTTCTATCAGCTGTTACGGGTTGCCCTGCGGGAGTTGAATTTATTTATTTAAAAATGTGTTGAGTCGACAGTTGACCATTGAGTCTTTCGTTGTCTGGCGGTGAGACAAGACGTGTTCCGGGCCGCTCCTTGTGTGTGTGGAGTGTAGGAGAGTCAGGTCAGAGTGGTTTCGCATGGTAGCTGCAGAGGAACTTAGCGTCGACATGGTTGGTGGAGGCGACGGTATGGTTAGTGGAGGCGACGGTGTGGTTAGTGGAGGCGACGGTGTTGTGGTTAGTGGAGGCGACGGTGTGGTTGGTGGAGGCGACAGTGTGGTTCGTGGAGGCGATGGTGTTGTGAGTGGAAGCATGGGTGTGGTGAATGGAGGGGAGGGTGGAGTGAAGGAGTCTGATGTGATAACGAGTGTGTTAGAAGGAGAGAGAAGGGTCGAGGGGGAGTTCAATGCAGGTTGTGGAGTGGCATTTAAGTCTATTCTGGAGGCGATTGAAGACCTGAAAAGGTGCTTTGTAAGTGAAGTGAACGAATTGAAAAGCGTGGTGAAGAAGCAGGAGATAGAAAAACGATATCTTTAGTGTGGAGGTGGAGGTCTAAGTGGAGTGAGTGGAGGGGCACATACACAGGCAAGGGATGTACCTGGAGGGGTAACAGAGGGAGACGTGCCTCGGGATACTACTAACTTCCTGGTAAGTCAACAGGTAATGGGGAATGGAAGGTGGTTGACCATGGTGGAGCGCGCCCGCAGGAGAGAAAGGTAAACGATGACCATGTTGTGTGCACGAATTCATTTCAGGTACTCTCGGGGCTGCAAGAGGTAAAGGAGAGAGTCATTGGGGAGCTTTAAAGGGGGTCTGGATAGGTTCATTGATGGGGATGAAAGATGGATGTTGGTAGTGTTTGGTAACAGGAACTACCACGTGTAGGCCTCACGGCCTCCTGTAGCTTCCTTATTTTCTTATATTCATATGTTCTTATGACCTTATGACTTATGTGTTCATTTAGTCTAGTAGGATTTCTTTCAGTTAGACTAAAGCTAGTACTATTGACCTTTTCTGGTTTCCTGATAACTTTGGGAATAATCCCAACAAGAGCCTAAAGTGTTTCGAAATCTGGGCCCAATAAATACCTGTAAATAAGACATATAAGAAGCAGAGAATGGAATAAGGGATATGTCCATTATTGCCATGCTCAGTGTAAAAATTAGGCGTATAATTTGTCTGTTCCCCAGACATGGGGGCCCATGCCTACTGGGGGGCAATAGCCTCCCTGCCCCCAACCTCCTACGCCTACGGGAAAATATTTTTAATATACTACCTTCGATGCTATGATTGAGTTTGATGATGCGCGCTGATTACTAAAAAGCGTTTGCCAAACGAAACCAAAGCAGCCAAGCGCTTTCTGAGTGTGTTTGGTTGTGCTTGATGTGGATTGGGTTTGTTTTATAAATGTTTGCCCTGTGCCGAGACGCTAATAAAATTGCCTTACATTACGAATATTTTCGTCAGACTACGATATCCCAAGGGCCTTGGGATATCGTAGTCTGACGAAAATATTCGTAATGTAAGGCAATTTTATTAGCGTCTCGGCACAGGGCAAACATTTATAAAACAAACCCAATCCACATCAAGCACAACCAAACACACTCAGAAAGCGCTTGGCTGCTTTGGTTTCGTTTGGCAAACTTTTTTTAGTAATCAGCGCGCATCATCAAACTCAATCATAGCATCGAAGGTAGTATATTCAAAATATACTCCTTCTTGCGAGACCCTTGGGCCAAGGGTTTCGTGGTCGAACTGAAGCACCAGCCATTAACGAAGAGTTGTTGTTCATCGTCAGAAGCAATACATATCTTGAAAAATTTTCCTTCTGCCTATTTTCTGCAGGCCCTTATAGCTTGGAAAGATCTCCACCCTCGCGGCATACGGTATTGTATGGGATAATTCATGGATGGCTCATCTATTCATGTCATTCCAGCCCAGTCCACCAGCTATTGGCATTGCAGCATGCTTCACCAAATATCACATACAGGTGGTGAGGAGTGTAGAGGGTTTACTTGTATCAATCTGGTAGTAGGAAATGCAGTTTACTAATACTCATGCTACAACTTGTGCTTATCATTGGGTTATTGGGTAAGTATAAACCACTGAAATCTCTTTCTCAGGTACGCCAGTTGTCATCATGTACGATAGCGATAGTGGTGAGTCATGACCCGGCCTTCCTTGCCACCTTTGCCAAATGGTCCCTGCAGGGTCGATTGCTGGTGTGGGCAACCAGGTTGATGGTGGTGACCAACTTAGCCCTCCGACAGCTTAGGAACATTATGTCTGCCCACTGGACCTTCTCTATGATGAATGCGATTATTCTGAACACTAAGGACATTAATAAAAGGTGAAGACAATAAGTGTATACAATGCCTAGAAAATACATACACTTACAATCCATAGTTATAGAGTAAATCAGAGGTGTTCCTTCCCTTAGGAACAGTTTCCCGGTGCTGAGCTACCTCCCGTATAGCCCAACTGGACCTCAGGTGATGCAGGTGGCATCTTGGATACCTTCAAGCGGTCTTGCTGTCAATGAGGGCAATGCACTGTTCCCAAAAAAGTTTTCAAAGTATTTATGAGACAAATTTTGTTATACAGTTGCGATTGAGATACCGCCCGCTTGAAAAATAGGCTAAGAGCACGTTTTGGTTTCAGTCATACTAACTTACAGGCAAGTAAACCTTTGCATATGGTTTCAGTTTCCATGGCGACCAGGTAAACGTGACCGCTTTACCATTCCCACCATTCTGGGAAGAGCGAGAAGGACCTAACAACAGTGTAATATACTCAGGAACCGACTACAACACTTTGTTGGCCATCGCTGCCGCCCTCAACTTTACCGTCCGAGTGGTTCCCACCTCTTCCTGGGCAGAGGTGAGAGAAAGTAGTCTGATCACAATCATATATATATGATCAACAGCAAGGACTTCGAAAAGTATTTTTCGAATTGAAACGTGGTCATCATTAATTTTGGTATTACCCTAGAAATATGTAGTGGTTGGGGTGAGTGTATGAAGTTTAATTCCTCGTCACACTTGCAGCTCAAGAGATCATAACTTACTTCACTTCCACCTCTCGACTTACCACAAATGTTAGTGAGATCGAGCATGGACTACGTAGCTTAGGGAAGAACAGGGTAAACAATATATCGCTCAGAAACCTAACTTAAGTTTTTTAGGGCAAAGCAAATAGTAAGGCTGGCAATAGCCAGAGCCATTACTTACTTAAAGAAGGACAGTCTCCACCTACGGGACAGCTTTAGTGGCGTGATCTTGATTGAGGTTGCCTAATGTCATGTTTTTAAGCATATATCTGAGACAATATAAACAGTCTACAGTTATTTTATACTTACCAATTATTATCGTTTTGTGTAAGCAGTATCTGAAAGTTCATTAAGTTACACTTGAAGTAAGTGTTTACTTCAATTTCATACACTGAATGTCGATGGAAAATCATCAAAATCTTCTTCATCAATTTTTAATGAAACGCGTTGACAGAGTACTACAGCCCTGCAATGTGTTTAAAATGCATTGATACAGAAGTAGCCGGAGTCAGAAATTATATCAAGGCTTACTTTTCACAGTAAAATAATACGTATGTAACATACCTGACATTCGCCTAC
>JACEEZ010001685.1:110000-165000 GCA_016584305.1 Chionoecetes opilio
CCTTATTACTTCCTTAAAATTCCATGCAACAATATTATTTCCCTCGTCTTTTGTTATAACATTTACACTTTCATTTCCACTATCCTCCCTCTGATATCTAAATCTAGAGAGACAGTCGGCCACCATATTAGCCTTGGCAGGAATACAATCCACCTAAATATCAAACTCAGCACCTTCGTATTCTATGACGCGTTATGCGTCATTCGAGAAGTGATATCTGGAACACCTATGACGCGAAACACGTCATTCAGCCCTCCGCGGTAGAAAAATATTCGCCTAAAATCGATAAATAACGCTATCTGCCTCATGTTCGGGCAAGTGTTCAGTAAGCTGATCTATTTGAAAATTAATTATTTGGCAGCCCTCTGTAAGCATTATCTTGGTAGTGCGCTAATGTAATACTTTAATTGCCTCCCGGCAGTCAGTCTGTCAGGGCATTGTGAGTGGCGGTGATTTAAAGGCCAAGCGGGGACTCAAGAGTGTGCGTTCAGTGCTTTCGCGTGTATTTGTTGCATAATAAATCTATGTGAATGACCTGTCATTGCATACGTAATGAGGATCACGATACTATGTACTGGAAATAGGCTACACATAATCGTGTAACGTTGATAACGGACAGTTCAAGCTCATGAACGAAGCTTATAGCGATCTATATCCTATATAGGGTCAGGGGTACACCTGGATACATTGTTAATTTATTAATGTACTGGTACACTACCCAGGAATTTACTGTTAAGTGGGGTAATTCCTTCTCGCTGTCCTTTAGTACTGCCAATGGTATTCGGCAGGGGGGGATTTTATCCCCCTATCTTTACAATGTGTACACGGATGATCTCAGTGCCAACCTTCGTGATACAGGTATCGGCTGCCACATACATGATGGATGCATCAACTCACTGAGCTATGCTGATGATATGGTACTGCTCACACCCACTGCGGATGCGTTGCAGGACCTTATCAATGTGTGTCAGGTGTATGCTGCCAAGCATGACATTGTCTACAATACCACTAAGACAGAGTGCATGGTAGTATCACCGGCACGCGCTCAGGTGAATTACTGAAAACAGCATGGCTCGTGTGGGTCTGCCCTCACTTTTGTGGATAGATTCGCATACTAGGCCATGTTATATCCCACGACATGACTGATGATGATGATATCATCAAGCAGACCACCAAGCTTCTTGTTGTGGGAAATACTCTACAGAGGAAATTCTCCTACTGTAGCAGAGAGGTGAAGATGGAGTTATTCAGGAGTCACTGCTACTTTATATACTGCAACTCGCTGTGGTCGCGGTACAAGGTGGCCACTATGAACCGCCTTAAGGTCTGTTACAATGACATCCTTAAGAGACTTCTGGGGCTGCCCAGGTGGTGCAGCTCGTCCCTGGCTTTCGCTATGAACGGGGTGAACACTCTGGATGTGATCCGTGTCGACACTCCGTGTTCAGTTTAAGGAGTAGGGTGGAGCTCTCTACGAACTCCATCATCACCTCTGTCAGGCAGAGCTCGGCCTATGTATGTGGACTTATACAACAGCGGTGGCTGGGTCTGCTGTTTGTGCAGAATGTGGGGCAGCACAGGTGCCCATGTATGCTTTTCTATGTACTTTGATGCTATGTCCCCTAATGGGCCTGTACTTGGTTCCCGTTTTTTGTTTTTTGCTCTAGTACTTAAGTTTACTCTTTGGCCTGTTCTTATCACTTAGCTTTTTGTATGTATGCCTTCGGGCGAGAATAAAATTATTATTATTATTATTATCATTATTATTATTATTATTATTATTATTGTATAGTCAATAACCTTGCAGTTGGTACTTGCAAAGTGTCTAGATAGGATGAAAATCTTTATCTTACTATGATAACTCCCTGCTTTTCCATGACTCTTATTTGATATGTTATGGCTTTCTTGGTTTAGGTTTTGACTGTAACTGAATGGTATGAAAAAATATAATGTGTGATACTTGGTGGATCTTCAACAATCGCAAAACATATAAATACTTCTTAATTCACTGTTTTAAGATTTTGTTTCCAATCTATTTTGAGTGCTATTACATAAATAGATCGATACAGTTTTTCATTATACGGAATAGACTGATTACTTCCAAGGATAAGGCGATGTAGAGTTTTACGGCTAGTAAACGGTAGAACAAGAAGTAACGTTTTCAAACTAGAAAAAGTAATTTAAAAGAAATAGGGAAAAGGGTTAAAAGGGTGGGAAAAAAGAATAACCGTTCATAGAAACGGATAAAAAGATTTTAAAAAGGGGTAAAGGGGGTTTTTGGGTGGGGGTGGGAAAAGGTGGAATAAATTTTGGTAGAATAAGTTTTTTTTTTAAGGGGGTTTTTTTTTACGATAAAAAAAAAAATATATAGGCCAAGATTCCACTTAAAATATTTTTGCAACCGTCGAGTGACCAAAGATCACCCACATGCTGCTCATTAACTTTACCTTCAATTCTGAGTTCATCAGAAGACACAGAATGGCGGCATGAGCCTCTAATCACAGCCGCCACTATACAAATCCTGCCTACGCCACAGCGGGCATTGGCCATGGCCAACCATCACAGCCCTCGAATGAAACTCCAGGCTGTACCATCCGAGCCCTGGAGGTCACCGAAACATTCATTATAAGTCACTATATACATTTTCCTCAACAATCATTTCTGACATTTAAAAAAAAATATTTTTCTTATCTATTTTTGTACTTACTTACTCTCTTTTAATTTTCTGCTCTTCAAAATTGTTCTTACCCTCTCACGCACGGTGACGCGATCGCGTCAATACGGGCCCGTCTGCAAGCTGAGCTTTTGACGCGAATTGCGTCAAAAAACAGTTAAAAATTCGCCAAAAAAAAAGTGATTATCAGAATTGCGTCAACATTTTCTGCGTCAAAGATCCAAGCTAGACCTATAAAATAAACTAATTGTCAACTCTCTCGTGTGAGTGGATGTGAAATGATAAGGGTTTGTGTCTCAGTTTCCACTCAGCAGGGAGCCTGTGAGCGCGAATTGTCGTCCCTTTAAAACGTGTCCCGAGCTGGCCATACTGGCTATATGAAAATTATATTGGTAGCGTTGGAATCCTCATAAAACTTCGCTTTTATTGCCTTTAAACCATAAAAAGTTGACTCAGGAAGTTTCGAGCTACGAAGTGGTGAACGTAAGTATTTCTTATTTCTCTTTACTCAATATTTTTTCGGAGTCGGTAAATTCCGCTATTTATTTGCATTTCTCGTTATTTTTTTTCTTTCATAAGGCAGAATAATCTCTTGCAAAACCAATGATATATAATAATGCCAGGAAAAAAGAATACACGTTGGTGAAATTGATAACATAAAAAAACAAAATTCGCCTGTAACGTTGATAACGGACAGTTCACGCTCATGAACGAAGCTTATAGCGATCTATATCCTATATAGGGTCAGGGGTACACCTGGATACATTGTTAATTTATTAATGTACTGGTACACTACCCAGGAATTTACTGTTAAGTGGGGTAATTCCTTCTCGCTGTCCTTTAGTACTGCCAATGGTATTCGGCAGGGGGGGATTTTATCCCCCTATCTTTACAATGTGTACACGGATGATCTCAGTGCCAACCTTCGTGATACAGGTATCGGCTGCCACATACATGATGGGTGCATCAACTCACTGAGCTATGCTGATGATATGGCACTGCTCGCACCCACTGCGGATGCGTTGCAGGACCTTATCAATGTGTGTCAGGTGTATGCTGCCAAGCATGATATTGTCTACAATACTACTAAGACAGAGTGCATGGTAGTATCACCGGCACGCACTCAGGTGAATTACCTGAAAACAGCATGGCTCGGTGGGTCTGCCCTCACTTTTGTGGATAGATTCGCATACCTAGGCCATGTTATATCCCACGACATGACTGATGATGATGATATCATCAAGCAGACCACCAAGCTTCTTGTTGTGGGAAATACTCTACAGAGGAAATTCTCCTACTGTAGCAGAGAGGTGAAGATGAAGTTATTCAGGAGTCATTGCTACTTTATATACTGCAACTCGCTGTGGTCGCGGTACAAGGTGGCCACTATGAACCGCCTTAAGGTCTGTTACAGTGACATCCTTAAGAGACTTCTGGGGCTGCCCAGGTGGTGCAGCTCGTCCCTGGCTTTCGCTAGGAACGGGGTGAACACTCTGGATGTGATCCGTGTCGACACTCCGTGTTCAGTTTAAGGAGTAGGGTGGAACTCTCTACGAACTCCATCATCACCTCTGTCAGGCAGAGCTCGGCCTATGTATGTGGACCTATACAACAGCGGTGGCTGGGTCTGCTGTTTGTGCAGAATGTGGGGCAGCACAGGTGTCCATGTATGCTTTTCTATGTACTTTGATGCTATGTCCCCTAATGAGCCTGTACTTGGTTCCCGTTTTTTGTTTTTTGCTCTAGTACTTAAGTTTACTCTTTGGCCTGTTCTTATCACTTAGCTTTTTGTATGTATGCCTTCGGGCGAGAATAAAATTATTATTATTATTATTATCATTATTGTATAGTCAATAACCTTGTAGTTGGTACTTGCAAAGTGTCTAGATAGGATGAAAATCTTTATCTTACTATGATAATTCCCTGCTTTTCCATGACTCTTATTTGATATGTTACTCTCTCATAAAAGCAAACTGGTATGGCATACGGCTTTCTTGGTTTAGGTTTTGACTGTAACTGAATGGTATGAAAAAATATAATGTGTGATACTTGGTGGATCTTGAACAATCGCAAAACATATAAATACTTCTTAATTCACTGTTTTAAGATTTTGTTTCCAATCTTATCTATTTGAAGTGCATATTACAATAACATATTATCGATAACAGTTTTTCATTACTACGGAAAGACTGATTACCTTCCAAGGATAAGGCGATGTAGGAAAAGTTCTTACGGCTAGTAAACAGGGTAGAACAAGAAGTAACGTTTTCAAACTAGAAAAACGTAATTTAAAAAAGAAATAGGGAGAAACGGGGTTACAAATAGGGTGGTAAATTATTAGAATAGACTCAGTCGTCAGGTAGTATAAGTGCGGAGTCAATAGAGAGTTTTAAAAGGAGGCTAGACAGTGTTATGGATGGGGATGAAAGGTGGATATAGGTAGTATTAAGTAACAGGAATTACCACGTGTAGGTCTCGCGACCTCTTGTACCTTCCTTATTTTCTTATGTTCTTTCTTATATTCTATCGGTAAATCCGCTACATTCATTATATACCCTTCCATATATAAGGTTTAGGGTTTGGTGTGTAAGTTAACATTATACTGGGACTATAAAGTCCCAGCCCAAAATTAACTGTAATAGCAACGCATTTTCTGCACTAATCACAAATTCATGTGTAGAAGATATTCCTCCGATCATTAGATTCAGCTTACTCTTTCCTGAAGTTAACATGACATCCCCACTGGCATTGCGTATAATGCTCTTAGTTGGGTAAATTTGTTTGTTTCCTATTTTATTTATGGTTTCACGAGATATTATAGAGATTACTGCCCCTGTGTCAAGTAAGGCTGATATACCCTTTTCTTCTTAGTGTATTTCTAGAATAACATGCCCTGTATTGCTATTGATTGCCGCTAAAACTACCAATTCATTGTTGATCTTCTTGGGGTATACATTGGCGCGTTCTATTGTGTATAGTATGATGTGTTTCTACATTCCCTGTTTGTGTTTCTTGTATGACGCAGGTGATTAGGGGTGGGTTCCACGGAGGGAGTTTCACTGTGCAATATTTAGCTATGTGACCAAACTTATAACATCTAATACACTCAATGACCTGACAGTTTTCAGTCGTATGGTTAGTGAAGCATCTTTGACACTGAACTTGGTTTCGGCCAGCTTGACAGCCAGAGTTGACAGTGACTGAGTTAACAGGGATAACCCTATTTTTTCTCCTTATTGCAGCGTCAGTGAGCTAAAGGCTGGGATCCGAAGCTATTCGAAGATATTTAAGGACATTTGTATATACTGTCAAGGGTATTTTCATGTCTGCCTCTGACTAAATATACGCAAAATCTTCCGACAGTACTGTAATAATAATTGAGACACATATATCATTGTAAAGCTCCCTGCCTGCTGGTTTCATGGCCTCTAATAATTTTCTACGATGCCTTCAATTCTAATAAACAGCTCGGAAATCGTTTCTCTCGGCTGGTGTGTCACAGATGATAATTCACTCATCAAACTTGGGAGTATCGCTCCTCAGGATAAATTTCTAGACAATTTTTCTTGACTTCTGCCCAATCGTGCCGATATTTAAATGCACAATTTGCCGATATTTAGATGTTTGGAGAGGCGGTAGCGGAGTGGTTAGCGTCTCCGACTGGCTTTCTCGGTGACCCGAGTTCGATCCCCGAAGAAACCCAAAACCTTTCTGCACCGTCGAGTGGCCTAAGAACACCCACATGCCCTGCCCATCAACTCTACCTTCGAATGCGAATGCATGGGAGGACACAGGGGAGCGGCATGAGCCTCTTCTAATCACAGGCGTCACTATAAGAATCCTGCCTGCGCCACCACGGGCGAGGACCAACCATCATCACAGCCCTCAAGTGAACCTCCAGAGCCTACCATCCGAGCCCTGGGTCACCACTGCCTACAGGCGCTATAGGAAAAAAAAAATAAAAAAAATAAAAAAAATAATAATAATAATAATAATAATAAAAATGTATGCTATGGGTGTATCTAGGTCGGGCGTACAGCTTACTTATTTCAATACATCCCTCATCTGTACAATTAGTCTGGGACCTATTTTATAAATCTTTTATCCAAACATGAACGCTAGTTATGCATTTCATGTTTGGTGCAGGCTTACCTCTTTCCTCTCCTCCGCAAAAATGGCAACTTGATGACTTTCGCGAAATTATTTCTAGCTTTTTTTTTTTTTTTTTTTTTTTTACATTAGTGCCTATAGCGCCTGTAGGCAGTGGTGACCCAGGGCTCGGATGGTAGGCTCTGGAGGTTCACTTGAGGGTTCTGATGGTTGGTCCTCGCCCGTTGGTGGCGCAGGCAGGTTTCTTATAGTGACGCCTGTGAGGCTCATGCCGCCCCCCTGTGTCCTCCGATGCACTCACAGTCGAAGGTAGAGTTGATAGGCAGGGCATGTGGGTGTTCTTAGGCCACTCGACGGTGCAGAACGGTTTTGGGTTTCTTCGGGGATCGAACTCAGGTCACCGAGAACGCCAGTCGGAGACTAACCGCTCCGCTACCGCCTCCCCTATTAGCATGATCAGTTATCGCTTCGGCAATCTCTTCCCTAGAAATGCATGGATGGCTGCTGGCCTGTGACATGGGAGAAGCAGGAAGGTGTGCCATTGTATAAGCAGGCTGGTTAACGCAGGACTCTGTTGATTTCTAGGCGATGTAATAAGATTTTGAATAGTTTATGCTATGTGTTTCATTCATATAATTTTATATAACTGTATTTCCGACTTTCATATGCTATATTTCCTTCAGATTCAATTTTAGATAAAAACAAATAGCTTCAGATATTCAGATAACTCTATTGTTCGCATCCATAATATTGGATATCTCCACGGTTCACTCCCATAACATTGCTCCAATCTTTTCTCAATATGTAATTTTCACTAATCATTTAATTAATTACTTCATATCCAGTGTGACATGACTTCCAGTGCAACATCACCGTGCAGCATATGAATCCTATCCTCCGATCAGCCTATACATATAAATATATTACACCAACACATCCCTCAATCTAGCGATAACAAATCACTCGACTTTTTCATCCCAACTATCCTTGCAACAATCAATAAATCCCACCGCTGCCACCAGTATCGTGGCTGCAATGTTGCTGTTGCACGAACTTTTTGTGTTCCCTGTCTAAGGCCCGGTTCAGACTTCACGTTTTTGTTACGTGCGTCTTGTTATCGTGACGTCAACCGTGACGTCACGATGATGTTACCCCGTCTCACTGATCACTCCCGCTCGCTCTTATCAGAAAACATTGGCAGTATAAAACAACCTTGCTTTCCTTACTTCCTCCCTTTTGTACCCCATGACACACCTATTACTCCCTTCACTATATCCCCCTTCACTCCCTGCCCTACCTATATAGCGCTATAATCCTTGACAACAGCGCTATTGCAAAGGTTACAAGTGGATTCTGTATAGCGGGGGTCACAGGTGTTGCCACATATCGCAGTCGTGGCGCTATTTTTCAAGTTAGTAATAATTACTACCTATTGCACGGCCTGTAGAGGGTGTTGGTGGCGTAGCGTGATGCTGTAGGAAGGATGGTATATAGTAGCTACTAGAGGGCACGTGAGAGGGTTAGAACTAGAGAACACGAGAAATAACGCAAGAAAATACACCATAGGTGTAGTGGCCACCATAGGTTGGTGGAGCTTACATTCAAGCAGCGATGCCGCTGTTCCGCCTTCAAGCAGCGGGACACAATATTTTCACATCATGTATGTCTTCCATTACTAATATTGTCTTCCAGAATCACTGATAATAAATATATTTTAAATCAGACCTTGGAAACAGCATTATTTTGATATTGCAAAACTTAGTTACGTATAATGTTCTATAAATTGCGGCACCAACGCTCACGAAGCCCGCCAAAAGAATTGGCGGCTCCGAATCTTGGGGGCTAGAGACGCACGTCTTTCCAGGTCACACAAGCAGGAAGTGACGTCACGGTGACGTCACGATGACGTCACGTTGACAAGACGCACGTAGCAAATACGTGTAGTCTGAACCCCGCATAAGTCAAGGCTTTGGGGTTCAAAAGGGAACAAGATTGATTTTTCTGAGCTTACTGATTTAATTACCAACTGTTCTCGGCACATTTGATATTAACACTTTCTAATATACAATACATATTAATATAAATTCCTATAACATCCCAAACATAACACTCCCTATAATATTCAATACATATTCCTATAAACTCCTTTAACATCCTAACCATTTGAATACAACAATAAAAGCTGCGTTACAACATAATAATTTATTAACATCATGCATTACAGACAAAAATGTCTGCTTACAATTATTTAGCCGACATTCTGAGACCTTCTCTCAGCCTTATTCAGGATAAATAATGTCTCTTCATCCTTGTAATTTACTTTTTTATAACTCTTGTCAAAAATTATGTCAAAAATTATGTGAGTGGCAACTCTCCTTCCGTAAAGTATTGCCCTACTTACAATTATACAATGTTTTTTTAATCTCAGCAATTAGTCACTCATTATGTGTGTCTTTACAATTTAGCTTCAATCACTAGTTTATGTATATTGGAAGCCACATCCCTTTTATGGAGTCTGATGCTTGTCCACTTGCCCTATAGTATTCATCTGGTGAGTCATACTCCTTCCCTCTGTCCGCTACTAATCTGTTTATGTTGATAAATCTGTGCGTCAGATATATAGTAACCGTGTCCCACAATCTATTAGTCAAAGATAACAAATATCCTGTTTCTTGTTTGTGTGACTATCTTTCCTTCTTCCTTTATTCTCTTCATTTATCTCTTGATTAGCGTTGAAATTTTCTCGTTCCGATGTCGTCGCTTGGTTACCATATATATATATATATATATATATATATATATATATATATATATATATATATTATATTATATAGATATATATATATATAATATATATATATATATTAGTATATATATATATATATACCCTTCACGACTCCCAGGTCTATCCAGCACATGTATGCAGAGCTGGGCACAAAATACATTGAATGTGTTTAAATACTAAATACTAGATACATGGGAGAAATGTATCTAAATACTAAATACTAAATACATTTTACGAATGTATTTCAATACTAAATAGTAAACACATCAATTGTATTTAAACACATTTGTAAATACATTTTGAATACAGACAAATTTTAACATGTATTCAGTAATTCATGATTAACAATATAGAATGCTTGATGAATGATAAAGGATACTTTCCTATTGTATATTTCCTGAACTGAACAACAATAATTAATTAACAACTGAAGTTACTGAATCGTGACTCAAACCGAGTTCTCAACTACACTGTACCATCAAGGTTGCCAGATAGTTGGGAGGGTTTATGACCAATATAACTGATAGAAAAGTATTACATTTTTTAGATTATGAGTATTTAAATACAATGTATTTAAATACTCATAAAAGTATTCAAATACTGTATTTAAATACGTGAATACCAAAGTATTTATAAATACAATTCTAAATACACAAATGTATTTATATACGTATTTAAATACCAATGTATTTAAATACTGCCCAGCTCTGCATGTGTGTACTATTGAGTATCACCACACTTATAATCACCCCACTTACCTCTACAAGAATGGTATGTCTGCTCTCAACAGCGGTAAGAGCAGAAATGAACTATTACCACAGGGAAGAATGGCTTCGTATCCTTATGGTCGCTAGCTCCCTCAAGCATGTCAACATGCAGCATCCTTAACAAGCAAGCATCCCTAAATTATCAACTATTTTCAGAGCGACAAAAACTTTTTTCAAAATATTGCCGGGATTAAAATGTTTCTGTCTGGGCCTCAATTTTGATCACAAATTCACAACATTTATGACTTATCTGAATATCAAGAATTGTCTGTCTTTGACACTCTTTCGCTACTAACTTTATGGGAAGCAGTAATTTTACAGGAATTGTTTACATGGTGTTGTTATCTTGCCCTTGGCTAAAGACAGGCATGGTCATATTATTTTTTATGTAGTATATCATCGAAATTTAAAGTAATACAATTATATGTATGCAGGTAACGCGTCTGGTGAAGGAGAGAGTAGTCTTCATGGCTCCCGTAATTCACATGGTATTGCCTGATCGCCGTGAACAATATGATTTCTCCTTCGTCCATGAATACGTGTCAATGGACTTCACCATGGCGCCTCCTGGATTACAATCAAAGTGGAAGGCCATATATTACCCGTTGTCTGGGGTTGTCTGGTTGGCCACACTTTTCGCTCTACTCTTGGTGCCATCTGTCTTTTTTATAGTAAGTCACACATTCTACTGTATGTTGTATATTAGTATTGTCTCTACCTTGCTATTAATTGGATTTACGAGTTTCTAACATAATAGACATTACCTTGTTGTCATTGTCTTACGACATTAAATTTGTGTCAATAATTGTTTATATATGACATTTGATTTGATAATTCTTTTAGAGCACATTTCTTATATAGAGTATACATTGATTTGAAGTTCAGTGCTACAACATTTAAACTTTTCTAAGATAACGTTTATATATCTTAGGTGTTGACATAGACCACTGTATACCTGGACTGCACACGGAATATCGGCCCGTCGCACAAGGGGCTGAAGTCAGAGGGCCGCTCGGATTCATATATATATATATATATATATATATATATATATATATATATATATATATATATATATAATTAATATATACGGATCATATAGACTGGTTTATCAGTATATATGATATACTGTAATCTTCTTAAATGTTTGTTCTATAATATTATCAAATAAAAAACAGTAAAACACGCTAAAGAAATGCCATTACAAGACTGAAGAAATATGCATGAACTTTCATTTCAACTCTTCGCCATTTAAAACTTTGCGAGTCAACTTTTATCATGAAGGGTATCAATAGAAGCGCAATTTTATTAGCTTTCCATTGCTATATTTCGTTATCTGATAAATGAATTAGAATCATGCATAAATTAGCGTTAACTGAATAAATAAAATCATCAATCGGGTAATTTTCCCGATTGATGAGGTTATTTATTTAGTCAACGCTAATTTATACATGGTATTAATTCATTTATCAGAAAACGAAATATATAAGTAAATAAATAACATCATCAATCGGGAAAATTACCCGATTGATGATTTTATTCATTTATTTAACGATAATTTATGCATGGTTTTAATTAATTTATCAGATAACGAAATATAGCAATGGAAAGCTAATAAAATTGCGCTTCTATTGGTACCCTTCATGATAAAAGTTGACTCGCAAAGTTTTAAATGGCGAAGAGTTAAGTGCATATTAAGTTCATGCATATTTCTTCATAGTCTCGTAATGGCATTTCTTTAGCGTGTTTTACTGTTTTTTATTTGATAATATTATAGAACAAACATTTACGAAGATTACAGTATATCATATATACTGATAAACCAGTCTATATGATAGTCCATAGACCACTATATCTCTTTGTCGGGCGCCCCGCAGGCCCCTATGCAGCCCCGCAATTCAAAACATTGTCGCGTGAACAGTCCAGGTATACAGTGGTCTATGGTGTTGATAATCACTTCCAATCATCTTTTATTATATTATATATATTATATATATATATTAAATATATATTTACATCACAAAGGACTGGCCAAGGGCACAACAAAAATAGGTAACACAAAGCCCACTTAGTTGCCAGTCTCTATAAAGAAGACAGTAGAAGAAAAAAGCGGGGTGGGCCAATTTAGTTTGGGGGTGTCTTGTCACTCTTCTCTTGAAAAGATTTAAGTCGTAGGAAGGTGGAAAAATAGAAACATGAAGAGAGTTTCAGAGTTTACCAGTGAAAGGGATGAAATAGTAAAGATACTGATTAACTCTTGCATTAGTAAGATGAACAGAATAGGGATGAGAATGAGAGAAAGTCTTGCTCAGCGAGGCCGCGGGAGGGGGGAATATGCAGTTAGCAAGTTCAGAAGAGCGGTAGAGGAGGCATGCAGTTAGCAAGTTCAGAAGAGCGGTATAGGAGGCATGCAGTTAGCAAGTTCAGAAGAACGGTAGAGGATAGCAAGAGAAGCAACATTGAGGCGGTAATTTAAAGATTGAAGATAGTCAGTTAGAGGAGGGGAGTTGATGAGACGAAAACCTTTTGACTCAACCCTGTTTAGGAGAGCTGTATGAGTGGATCCTCCCCAAACATGTGAGACATACTCCATACATGGGCGGATAAGGCCCCTGTAGAGAGCAAACAATTGGGAGGGAGAAAAAATAAGGACACAGACGGCAGAGAACACCTAACTTCTTACAAGTTGTTTAAGCAAGAGATGAGATGTGATATATCCAGCTCAGATTTATAGTAAAGGATAGTCCTAGAATGTTCATTGTAGAAGAAGGAGACAGTTGAGTGTCATTAAAGAAGAGGGGATAGTTATCTGGTAGGTTTTGTCGAGTAGATAGGTGAAGAAATTGGGTCTTTGAGGCATTGAACAGAACAAGGTTTGCTTTGCCCAGTTATAAATTATAGAAAGATCAAAAGTTGGGTGCTCGGTGGCATCTCTCCGTGAATCACTTAGTTCCTGTTGAGTTGGACGTCTAATTTTCGACGTAAAAAGATGCAGGGTAGAATCATCAGCGTAGGAGTGGATAGGGCTTTGAGTTAGACTTAGAAGATCATTAATGAATACGAGAAAGAGAGTGGGTGATAGGACAGAACCCTGGGGAACACCACTATTGATAGATTTAGGAGAAGAACAATATCCGTCTACAGTAGCTGCAATAGAACGGTTTGAAAGGAAACTTAAGATGAAGGTACAGAGAGAAGGATAGAAACCGAATGATGGTAGTTTGGAAATTAAAGATTTGTGCCAGACTCTATCAAAAGCTTTTGATATTTCAAGGGCAACAACAAAAGTTTCACCGAAACCCCTAAAGGAGGATGAGCAAGATTCAGTTCGGAAAGCTAGGAGATCACCAGTGGATTGCCTTTTACGGAAACCGTACTGACGATCAGATAGAAGATTGTGAGCAGATAGATGCTTAAGAATCTTCTTATATAGTATAGATTCAAAAGCTTTAGAAAGGCAGGAAGTCAAAGCTATAGGGCGGCAGTTTGATTGATTACAACAGTCGCCCTTCTTAGGAACAGGTTGGATGTGAGCAAACTTCCAGCAAGAAGGAAAGGTGGGAGCAGATAGACATAGACGGAAAAGTTTGATCAGGCAGGGTGCAAGCACAGAAGCACAGTTTTTGAGAACAATAGGAGGGACTCCGGCAGGACCGTAAGCCTTCCGAGGATCTAGGCCAGAAAGGGCAAAGAAAACATAATTACGAAGGATCTTAATAACAGGCATAATATAGTCAGAGGGTGGAGGAAAAGGAAGAAAAAGCCCTTCATCAACCAGAGTGGAATTTTCAGCAAAGGTTTGAGCAAAGAGTTCAGCTTTAGAAATAGATGAGACAGCTGTGGAGACATCTGGGTGAAGCATAGGAGGGAAAGATGAAGAAACAATATTGGTAGAGATGTTATTAGCTAGGCGCCAGAAGTCACGAGAGGAATTTGATTCAGATAGATTTTGACATTTTCTATGAATGAAGGAGTTTTTTGGTAAAATTTGAGTAAAGATTTGGCATGATTACGGGCAGAAATATAAAGGGCACGATTTTCTGGAGATGGATGGTTACGGTACCGTCTGTGAGCCGCCTCTCTACCTTGGACAGCATGCGAACAAGCATAATTTATTCAAGGTTGACGGGCTTTAGGATTAGAGAAAGTGTGAGGAATGTACGCCTCCATGCCAGAGATCATGACCTCAGTTATGCGCTCTGCACAAAGAGATGGGTCTCTGACATAGAAGCAGTAATCATTCCATAGAAAATTAGTAGTACTGCGTTAGGTCTTCCTGCTTAGCTGAGTTGAAATGCCAAAAGTACCTCCGCTTAGGTGGGTCCCGAAGTGGAACCGGAACGATAGGAAAGGTAACAAAAATATGATTATGATCCTAGGAACCCAACGGAGAGAATAGTTTCACAGAGTAAGCAGAAGGGCTAGAGTAGCTGTGAAAATATCAAGAATGTTGGGATTGTACTATGTTACCCTTTTTAGTCTTATTATTTTAAGGTAGCTGGGGTCAACCCATCTAAGATACAGGTAAATGACCTGTAGGGGTGATTGCCTGTGATGCCCTCTTGATAGGCAGGTAAGTTGGTTTGCTGCCCAGGGGTACACATCAATAAGGTGGTATAAGGTGGTATTGGCTAGTCGTGGTCGACCGGTTTTTTTTAGTAATGTATATGTATTGTAAAGTGCCAAGGAATCGAGTAAGACAATATACTATTATAAATATATATTTATAATATACGTATATTAGGGTACGCCGTATAACAAAAATTCTTTTTCTCAACTTTGGCATGCCCATTGCCTATGTAAAATGGAATTCTAAGACGATTTTATCTGTTTCCATTTTTGCATTTGAGCAATTCTTACTATGCTAAATCGCACTTTCATATTGCACCCTTATCGAATAATGCTTAAATGAGTACGCAGTGTCTGGTTGGTCCTGTGTATTGCATCATGCACCAATATGAGTTCCAAATGACAAGCGTGGTAAGCTCTTTCTGATCAGTTGGTTCATCAGGCACTACATCACAGTGTCACAGCCTCTACGTTGGCCTAGAACGTGTCCATCATGTCCTTCTTAGACATGAAGCAGGGCATGGTCTCCCGGTGGTGGACCCGAGCCCGGATGAACCCGTCTCTGGCCTGCTGCCCCACCACTGCTGCCGCAGCCTCTGTCACCTGCTTCACGACTCTTTCGGTGTTCTGAGTGTGGATAGAGAACACCGGAACCTCGTACGGCTTGACCAGGATCTCCTGGATCTGATCCCCGGACAGTGAACAGGTGAATGCCGGCTCGTGCACCTGGCCAGGGTGCCAACTGATCAGTGTCTGCAAGCTGGTGGCTGACAAGTTCAGCATGGGTGTGATGCGAAGTCTTACACTGGTGTCCCCATACTCCTCGCCAGCCCTCAGCTTCAAAATCTGGGTCACGGCGAACCTGCGGTCGTCCTCACTCTGACTCGCCATCAGCGAGAGGAGGACACATTCTGAGTGTGCGAACCATGCTCCTGTCCGCACGCAGAAGGTCACAGCTGTTTGGACCTTCTTGGGCTGCGACCTCATCACTCTGAGCTGCGTGAGGATGTGCTTTGGGCCGTCCTCTAGTCTGTGGTGAACCTTGATGTCGTAGTAGAGTTTGAAGTACACCTGCAGGCAGTACTTGACTAGGATTTCCAGGGTGTTCAGTTCTTTGCCAGTCAGTCCATGCTTTCTGGTCCACATGTACACGAGCGACTGGGCTGTGGTAAGCCATCTGGAGTGGGACACCTTGCCACACTTGATCTCCTGCAGCTCGGACGGGAGAACGCCCCGCTTCACAGCCTGGACCAGCTGGTAGGAGACCTGCTGGTCAGTGGACATGTTGACCAGGATATACTCCGGTATCTCCGTGAGATCTTCACCGCCTGGCATTCCTCTGAACTCTGCGTTGTACTGCATCTCATTCACGCTGGACAGCAGACTGCACACTGGACCCGTGAAGCCAGTGTCAGATGAGGTAGGCCCGTCGATGCTGGTGATAAGGTGGCGCAGGGGCAACTCGTTTGTGTGCAACACGCATATACTCCAGAAGAGCTTGCGTCCCAGCATCTTCTCCAAATGGGCGTGAGTACCACCCTTCCACCCCGTGTTGGCCCTAGTTGAGTCACCTTGCAGTACGATCAGTGAGTTGGTGGAGTCGTATGTCACCAGCAGATCATAGAGAGCCTGAGCCACCTTGAACGCAGGCTTCTCAGGTGGCACCGGGTCCTCTGGTACAAAGTGCCAAAGGTACCTTCCAGATGGCTCCTCTGTCACTGACACATGCTCCTCCCTGATCAACCTTGGGTGCAGTTTCCCATAGCTGTCGGGCAACATCGCCCTGGTCTTGTCCTTCCTCCCATCGTAACCCAATCCAACTATTTTGGTACCCTGGCTAGGGTACGCCGTATAACAAAAATTCTTTTTCTCAACTTTGGCATGCCAATTTCCTATGCAAAATGGAATTCGAAGACGATTTTATCTAATTCCATTTTTGCATTTGAGCAATTCTTACTATGCAAAATCGCACTTTAAGCTATGTTTTGCATATAAATATAAAAGTCCATTTTTGCATAGCAAGAAGTGCTCAAACCAAAAAGTTGAAGAGGATAAACCACCCTTAAACTTCAATTTTACATAAAAAAACACCCTGCCAAATTCGAAATAATCTATATTTCACTTTTCATTGGACCTACGGCGTACCCTAACGTATATGTACACTATGAAGTTTGAGCAATAATAATGTCACGGGGTTCTTTACATACGGCCAATGAAACTAATGTCTAATAGACAGAGCCAGAACAATTATTTACGTGACAAGGTACACTCACACACACAGGTGTGAGTGTACACAGACTCTCAGAGGAGTCTTGTATCGGAGCGCTAAGGGTCGCGTCTCCTGTTGTTTTGCCTGTTTCCGATCCGTAGGCAGTATATAAGGAGTTTGACCGGAACCTCCAAGGTTTCGGTTTCCCAGGCCTGTGTGGCGTGGATGACAGTCTCGTGCGGTGCAGTCAGCATCAGCATCCTTGGTCAACACGCTGACACAACTCACACAATGCTGGTTTGTGCATTTCATCAAAAGGTGTTGCTGATGCAGGCAGACACACAGACACACACACATCCTGCTGTTGGGATATACTAAGATTTTACACATACATATAATAACTATCCAGTGCCGTAATACCAAGGCGGTCAGGAATACGGGTAGGGTGCTGCACCAGCTGCTCTAGGTCTTGGAAGATAGAAAAGCTGTAGGCTTGTTCACCAGGTTGGTCAGTGAAAGAAGATGATAGCCAATACTGGTGGTGAACATTGAAATCCCCAAGAATGGAAATGTCTTCTAAAGGAAAATGAGATGAGATGTGCTCCACTTATGATGTTAAATAGTCTGAAAATTTTACATAGTCCGAGGAGTTAGGTGAGAGATATACAGCACAGATAAATTTAGTAAGAGAGTGACATTGAAGTCGAAGCCAGATGGTAGAAAATTCGGAAGATTCAAGGCCGTGGGCACGAGAGCAAGTGATGTCGTTGCGCACATATACGCAACAGCCAGCTTTGGATTGAAAATGAAAATAGAGACAGTAAGAGGAGACAAAAAAGGGACTGCTGTCAGTGCTCACAGACAACTGGGTTTCGGTGAGGAAAAGATGATGAGGTTTAAAGGAGGAGAGATGATGTTCCACAGATTGAAAGTTAGATCTAAGACCGCGAATGTTGCAGAAGCTTAAGGAGAGAAAGCTAGAGGAAGTATCAAGACACCTCAAGTCGTCACCAGATCGTCCGACCTGGGTTTATGGTCCCTCCCATTGGGACTCGAGGCAGGTGTAAGGAGCATTCAGACATTTTGGGATAAAGAGAGGTAGGATATAAAGTGGATTTAGGAGTGTGAGTGTAGAGGAGTTGTCTTAGAGAGAGCTGCAGCTACTCTCTTGTACTGAGACACTACGGGATATGAAAGAAAGGAACGGGAGATTAAATGCAAGTCTGCCACCTCAACCCCCGAAGACTCCCGGGAGTATTTCACCATGGCCGGCAGCTGTCTCATGCCTACTCCCTATAAAATATATATAAATATATCATATATAAATTATATATATATATAGTATATATATATATATATATATATAGTATATATATATATATATATATAATATATAAGGCAAGTGTGTGTGTGTCTTGTGTGTGTGGTGGTGTGTGTGTGTGTGTGTGTGTGTTGTGTGTGTGGTGTGTGTGGGTGAAATAGGTTCGCCCCATGGCGGAATCCCATCATATGCACAGTTTTTGGAACCAGGTTTGACCAGGGAGGTTTAAAGCCCACATTATGGGTTATCCGATTACTTTTTTTAGCACCTATTAACGAGAATTGGTGAAAAAAAAGTGGGTGTGCGAGAATTGAGGAACTTGATGTGGGTGAGTGGGTATGAGTGAGTGATTGGGTGGGGGTGATGGGTGAAGGGGTTTGGTGGGGTGATTGGTGAGTGAATGGTGGGGGGTGATGGGTTGGGGTGATGGTTGATGTGATGAGGAATGGGTGGGGGTAATGGGTGAGGAATTGTGTGGGTGATGGGTAATGGATGAGTAATGGGTGGGTGGGTGTGGGATGTGAATGGGTGAGTGAATGGGTGGGGGTGATGGGTAATGGTGAGTGAATGGTTGGGGGTATGTGGATGGGTTGGCGTTAATACATAATTTCTAATCATAAATTGGAGCTAGTAGGGGCTATGGAAGAGTGGTTTGGTGGGCATGGCCCACCAAACACGGTTAGTGGCCGAAGGCACATATATAAGTATATATATATATATTATATATATATATAATATAATATATATATTATATATATATATATATATATAATACCTATATATATATATATAGTACCTTATATATATACTAATATATATATATACTATTATATATACCTATATATATATACTATATATATTATCTATATATATATATATATTATACCTATATATATATTATATACCTATATATATATATATATACTATATATACTATATATTATAATATATACCTATATATATATATATACCTATATATATATATACCTATATATATATATATATAATATATATATATACCTATATATATTATATATATACCTATATATATATATATATAACCTATATATATATATATACCTATATATATATATTATACCTATATATATATATACCTATATATATATATAACATATATATATACATATATATATATATACATATATATATATATATATATATTATATATATATATATAATATATATATATATATATATATATATATATATATGTATATATATTATATACCTATATACGTATATGTGTATATATAAATATATATATATACTAGCCGCAAAGCCGCCCTCCGGGCGGACTTTTTGGCTAGCTTCTGCGGAGGGCTATTGGTGGGCCTTCGGCCCACCAAACACAGACTCTCCAGATAGCCCCTTCTAACTTTCCTGAAATCATGGATGTAGAAATGTATGTATTAACGCCTTACCCATCACCCCCCACCCATTCACTCAGCCACTACCCATCACCCCCCACCCATTCACTCACCCATTACCCATCACCCCCCACCCATTCACCACCCATTACCCATCACCACACACCCATTACCCCCCATTCAACCTCCCACCTATCCCTCACCCATCACCCATCACCCATCACCCCCCACCCATTCACTCACCCATCACCCCACACCCATTACCCATCACCCCACCCATTCACTCACCCATTACCCATCACCCTACATCAAGGTTTCCTCAATTCTCGCAACCCACATTTTTTTGATGGGATTGGCGGCACATAGTGGAGTTGGGGCACGGGGGTGGCCCTATGCGGACACACCACACACACACACACAAACACACACACACACACTTTCGCTTATATTATTATGTATATATATATATATATATATATATATATATATATATATATAAATATATATATATATATATATAAATGAGGATGTTCAGGGCGGCAAAACACTCGTCATTTCTTCGGGGTTCTTTATGTTGTTGCAATGTGTTCGCCAAGGCATTGGCATCATCAGCTAAAATGTTTTTATATTCGTTAAAATAATACTAAAAACTGACTAAATAAAACATCTAATAAATTTAATAAGTCAATAAAAATTATCTATATAATCTATAAAAAACAAAAACATATTTATAATTTAACAAACCTTGTGTGTTATGCTGTTAGGTTGCAAGGACTGAATGAAAAATGATATTACAGTTAGCATTTCGGTTTTCCTTATTGAGCGATCGTTAACGAAGACGGACATCGAAACAGTGTGATAATCATTTATTATATGTAATTGCATGAGGTGACTTGGTTATTAAGATCATGAACAATGACTATTAGATGTGATATGGATTCTAATATTTTATAGTATAACACTGAGGAGTTAGCGCAACACGGTCACCTTTATGTTTGCATGTTTCGCCAAGCACTTGGCATCATCAGCTANTAGTACCCATATAAGGAGTTGATCGGAGCGAAGGGTCGGTCTCTTTTTTGCTTTCCGATCCGTAGGCGTATATAAGGAGTTTGACCGGAACCTCCAAGTTTCGGTTTCCAGGCGTGTGGCGGATGACAGTCTCGTGCGGTGCAGTCAGCATCAGCATCCTTGGTCAACACGCTGACACAACCCCACACAATGCTGGTTTGTGCATTTCATCAAAAGTGTTGCTGATGCGGGCCCAGGACACACAGACACACACACATCCTGCTGTTGGGATATACTAAGATTTTACACATACATATAATAACTATCCAGTGCCGTAATACCAAGGCGGTCAGGAATACGGGTAGGGTGCTGCACCAGCTGCTCTAGGTCTTGGAAGATAGAAAAGCTGTAGGCTTGTTCACCAGGTTGGTCAGTGAAAGAAGATGATAGCCAATACTGGTGGTGAACATTGAAATCCCCAAGAATGGAAATGTCTTCTAAAGGAAAATGAGATGAGATGTGCTCCACTTATGATGTTAAATAGTCTGAAAATTTTACATAGTCAGAGGAGTTAGGTGAGAGATATACAGCACAGATAAATTTAGTAAGAGAGTGACATTGAAGTCGAAGCCAGATGGTAGAAAATTCGGAAGATTCAAGGCCGTGGGCACGAGAGCAAGTGATGTCGTTGCGCACATATACGCAGCAGCCAGCTTTGGATTGAAAATGAAAATAGAGACAGTAAGAGGAGACAAAAAAGGGACTGCTGTCAGTGCTCACAGACAACTGGGTTTCGGCGAGGGAAAGAAGATGAGGTTTAGAGGAGGAGAGATGATGTTCCACAGATTGAAAGTTAGATCTAAGACCGCGAATGTTGCAGAAGCTTAAGGAGAGAAAGCTAGAGGAAGTATCAAGACACCTCAAGTCGTCACCAGATCGGTCCGACCTGGGGATATTTATGGTCCCCTCCCCAGTTGGGGACTCCGAGGCAGGGTGTAAGTGAGCCATTCAGACATTTTGGGATGAAGAGAGTGTAGGGATATAAAGTGGATCTAGTGTAGTGTGAGTAGTAAGAGGAGTTGTCTTTAGAGAGCAGGCTGCAGCTACTCTCTTGTGTATCTGAGACACTACGGGATATGGAAAGAAAGGACACGGGAGATTTAAATGACAAGTCTGCAGCACCTCAACCCCCGTAAGTACCTCCCCGGGAGTATTTCACCATGGCGGCAGCTGTCTGACTGCCTACTCCCTATAAAATATATATAAATATATATATATTAATTTTATATATGATTATATATTAATATTTTTTAATATAAAATATATATATAATATATAAAGCGAAAGTGGGTGGGGTGTGGGGTTGTTGGTGTTGGTTGTGTGTGTGGGTGTGTTTTGTGTGGTGTGTTGTGTGGGGTGTGTGTGTGGTGGTGTGGGGAAAAAGGGTTTTCCCCCCCGGGTTGGCGGAACCCACAATGGAAAGGGTTTTGGAACCGGGTTTTGACCCAGGGAAAGGGTTTTTTAAAGGGCCCACTTATGGGATGTTTCCGTTTACTTTTTTTTTTAGAAACCCTTTTAACGAAAATTTGTGAAAAAAAAAAGGGGGGTTACGAGAAATTTGAGGAAACCTTGAAGGGTTAGGGTGAGGGAAAATGGGTGGTGAATGGGTGGGGGGGGGATGGGTGTGGGGTGAGGGTGAGTGAATGGGGGGGGAGGGGAGGGGGGGGGTGTTTGGGGGGGGTTGAGGGAATAGGGGGGGGGTAATGGGGTGAGTAAAATTGGGGTGGGGTTTAAAATGGGAAAGGGGTAAAGGAAAATGGGGGGGGGGTGATGGGTAATGGGGTGAGTAAATGGGGGGGGGTGGGGGGAAAAAAAAAGGGTGAGTGAATGGGTTGGGGGTTGATGTGGAGGGGTTTTGGCTTAATCCCATACATTTCTACATCCATATTTCGGGAAACTAGAGGGGCTATCTGGAGAGTCTGGTTTGGGGGGCCCAAGGCCCACCAAAACACAGGTGGGGGGGCCAAAGGGGCCCAAAAAATATATATAATATAAAATATTTTATATTAAAATTATATTATATATTAAAATAATATATTTTATTTTAAATAATATATTAAAAATACTATTTTAAAATTTATTATAAAATTTAAAATATATATAAAATTTAAATATTTAATATTAAAAATATTCCCCCTATATATATATATATATATATTAAAATATATAAATATACCTAGTATATAACCATATAAAATATTATATATATCCATATATATAAAGGAAATTATAACCTATAATCCAGATTATTTTTAAAATTTTTTTTATTATAAATATATATTATTATATAATACCTATATAATAGGTAATTTTTAATAATTATATTATAATATTATATAATAAAAAACCAAATTATATTATTTTATATATAAATTTATATATATATATATATATACTTTAATATATATAAAAAAATTAATTATATATACCTATTTTTACGTATATGTGTATATATAAATTAATTAGAACAGCCGAAAAAGCCCCCCCTAGGGCGGTTTTTTTGCAAAGCTCCGCGGGGGGAAATTGGGGGGGCCTTGGAAAAACCCAAAACACAGACTCTCCAAAACCCCCTTCAAAATTTTCCTAAAACCCTTGGATTTTGAAATTTTTATGTATTAACCCCTTTCCCCTTTTAAACCCCCACCCATCACTCACCCATTACCCATAAACCCCCCCCCCATTCATTTCCCCCTTTAAACCCACCCACCCCCCACCCATTCCCAACCCCATTACCCATCACCACAACCCCAAATTCACTCCCCCCATTCTATCACCTCCCACCTATTCCCCCCACCCATCCCCCATCCCCCCCCCCCCTTTTCCTCACCCACACCCCACACCCATTACCCATCACCCCCACCCATTACTCCCCCAAATTCCCCATCCCCCTAACCAAGGTTTTCCTCAATTCTCGCAACCCCAAAATTTTTTGTTAAATATTTCGCTAATGGGTTTTGGTAAAAAAAAAAAAAAAAAACCGGGAGGGAAATCATCTAAAAATTTGGGCTTAACATTTTTCCCCCTGGCCCGACTTTTTCCCAAAAAAACTGGGGCCATATGATGGTTTGGGGCACGGGGGGGGGCCCACCTTCCCCGGACCACACCTACACACACCCCCACCACAAACACACCCCAAACCACACCCATTTTCGTTTTATTTTATTATAAATATATTATATTTTAAATAATAATATAATATTAAAAAATATATATATTATTTTATTTTAATAATTTTATAATATATAAATAAAACGTATATAATATAAATATAAAATATAATATTTTAAATTTAATATATATAAAATTATAAATAATAATATAAATATAATTATATTATATTTTAAACCCTATTTTTTATAAAAATTACCTTTTATATTTATTTTACATTTTACTTTTAAAATTTTTTATATATATTATTTTATTAATATATATATAAAATATATATATATATATTATATAATATATATAATATTTTATAAAATAGTTATATATTTATATATATATATTTATATATTTTAATATAATTTTTTAGTTTATATATTATATATATTATATATATAAAATATATAGTTAATATAAAATTATATAGTTTTTTTATATTATATTTTATAAAAAGTTTAATATATTTTAAAATTATTTAAAATATATAATTAAGTTTTTAATATATATATATTTAATATATTTTATAAAAATTATATTTTTTATATATTATAATTATTAATATGTTTATATAAAAATTTTAAGATATTATATTATACCTTTTTTTTATACAAATTATGTTAAAAATTTTAAATCTTAATTTAATATTTTATTACACACATGGGGTTTTTCCCAGGCGGCAAAAACACTCGGCCCCATTTTTTCGGGGGTTTTTTTATGTGCTTGCAATGTTTCCCCCCGGAAATTTGGGGCCTCATCAGGCAAAAAGTTTTTATTGGGGTTTAAAAAAATTACAAAAAAAACTGCTAAAAAAGCAAAAATCTAAAAATTTTAAAAAAGCAATAAAAAAATTTCCTATATAACCCAAAAAAACCCAAAAAACCAAATTTTTTAATTTAACAAACCTTGGTGGGGTTTTCCCTGCCCCTGGGTTGGCAGAGGCCCAAATGAAAAAATGAAAAATTAAAAGGTAACATTTGGGTTCCTAGGGAAGGGATCAAAACGAAAAAGGTCGGCCCATCAAAACAGTGGTGAAAACATTTGGGGATATGAAATTTTGGAAGAGGTGACGGGGTTTTTAAAGTCAGGGGACAAGTGTTAATGTTTTTGGTTTTCAAAATAATTTTAGATTTAGGAATTTTTGCCTTTAAAGATTCTAAAATAAATCAATGGGAGGAATGGGGGGTTTCAAAGATCACTGGAGGTGAAAAAGTTTTGGGCAAAATTGAAAAGGGGGAAAGGAAATAGGTGGGCCGTAAAAACAGAAACACCTTTATTTTTGGGGCAAACCCTTTAAGGGGTTTTTAAATTTCCGACGTCTCCCCAAATGTACGGGGCCTTAAAACCCCGAACACTAAAATTTCCCAAAATTATTTTGGGTAAGAGTCTTACTTAAGGATCTTTAATATAAAAGGGTTTTTTCTTAAGAAAAGGTTTAGAAAAAACAAAAAAAAAATTTAAAATTTTAGGAAATTTGTAACAAGAAAGATTTTTGGGTTTTTTTTGGAGAAAACCCCGAAGAAATGAGGGAGTGTTTTTGCCCCCCAAAAAAGCCTCATTTTATAAACTTAAGAATATAAAACTATATATAAAACCTATATTTTAATCCTAATTTTTATATAAAATTATATAATATTAAAATAAAAATTTTAATAAAATATAATTTATTTTATATATATATAAATATTTTATATTATATATAATATATATAAAATTAAAATTATATATATATAAAATTTTTTATATAATTATATAAAATAAATTATAATCATATATATTATATATAAAATATAATATATTAAAATTTTATATATATATATAAAAATATATATATATTAATATTTTATATTATATTATTTAAAAATAAAATTATATATATATATATTTATATAATTTTTAATTTTATATAATTTATTTTACCATATGAAACCGGTGAGCTTTTTATTATTTGGGTGCCAGGGGGTTTTAAACCCCTTTGCACTTTCAAAAGGGTCTTTGAGGGTTTGCCCCGCACTTTTGGTGGGCGGGCTGGTTTTGCCCCTAGTGAACCGTAAATCTATGGGTAAAGACCCCGGTTTTCGTGAGGTTCGGACCCCCAGCCCGGCTCATGCGATACCTAGGCTCCCCCACCGCCCCTTGTAGGGGAGTTGGAAGAACGGGTATCCCACTTTGGGGTTTTCCCTTGGGCCAAATTTCGACGTTTGGTTTTGACATTTTGTTTTGGGTGGCCTTAAAAGGGGCCCTTTTCTGAAACCCTTTCCCCAGGTCTTGCCCGACCGAATATAGCAGGTGGGCAAGAGTTCCCCACGGGAAAAATTTCGAACTCGCGGCATCGGTCACCACACCTTTCCCAGCCCTCAATTAACCCCCGGGGCCCCCTCCGAGTTTCTAGGGGTCACTCAGCCTACGGGCCATGGGCACAAATGTAAAAAAAACATTAAAAAAAAAACCCCACAGAAAAAAAATAAAAATAAAAAATTATAAACGTAAAACACAGGGAAAACTACAAATAAAGCACTTTGGGGCCTCCATAAAAAAAACTAAATAAAACCCCCTCAACCGGCCCCCAATGGCCGGGGGGGTTTTTTCAGAAATTTTTTTCATGCCAAGGAAAAAATTTTGGTCCAAAATTTGGGGAAAAAAAAAAGGTTTTTGTTATTTTTTCCCTCTCTCCCTCTCCCCCCCTTCGTCCTATTTTTTCTTCTTCTTTTGGGCCCGTCCTCGTGCCCCTCCTCCCCCTCCGCCCCAAAACTACGCCAAAACCTTCCCGCGGAATGCAAGCGAAAGCATCATAGGCCCCCCCCCTTTACACAAATTCACAAAGGCAGACAAAAGGGGAAATTTTTTTTTTCCTGCCCCCGGCCTCCGACCCCAAAAGCTATAACTTGTTTTTGGTTAAAAATAGCCCCCCATTTTCCCTCCAAAATAGTTTTAAAAAAAAATCAAAATTCCCAAAGGGCAAGTTTGGTAGCCAAACAGATGAAATTTAATGAAATTTTGTAAACAGAAACTAACTTTAGAAACCCCCTATATATGTAGCGAACACTAGTTTAAAATCGTACATGGAAAAATTTTTTCTACATATAAGGGAAAGACGCACAAAGGACCCCTTTTTCCCCAGGGGACAAACTAAAAAATTTAAAATTTACTGGGCTTCCCCTTTAAACCCTGGGACAATTTAAAAGTTTTTTCCCCGCAATATTGGGAACAAATTTTCCCCGTAAAAGTTTAATTATCTACACGGCCAAAACTGCGTCCACATTAAGTGGACGTTCTTAGCCCTGTCCCCCAAAACAAACAAACCCCAACCCCCAAAACTCGGTCAATTTCCCCGAGAAGATTTTTCAAAAACAACGAAGGGGTATTTTAAAATTTAGTGCACATATTAAGTGGGGTCAGACGTATGTGATAGACCCCCTAAAGGGGGCCTAATTTTGAACCCTTTTTGCTTTTGGGGGTGTTTTTTTTTTTTCCCTTTTAAAAGAGACAGTAAGATGGCGAAGCTTGTGGGAAAGGGAAAGACCATAAAAAACCCCGTTTCCCCGCAAAGACATAATTTTCTCACATTTTTTGTTAAAAAGATCGTTAAAACCCGACCTTTCCCGTTGTATAAACTCTAAAATTGGGGAAAAAAAATAAGGGGAAAAAATGTTTCAAAAGGGGAACGAAAAATTTTCAATGTCCCTTCCCTTAGTAGGCCCCTTTCTTGGAAAGACCCTTTATAGGGTTTAAATTTAAAAAATTTGGTTTTTAATTTTTTTTGTCCCTTTTTCATAAGGGAATCTTTTTAAAACCATTTTAGAAAAAGCCGTCCCGGTATTGAGGATAAAATTTTTACATACCTGCTAAATCAAGCAAAAGGGTTTGGGAGGTTTGTTGATAGCTAGAGGGAAACCCATATTAAGGGCTAAAATTTTAAAGCTGAAGGGTTAAAATAAAACCCTATGGCAAAGTTTTAAAGGTTTTTAAAAAACCCCCAAAACCAAAATAATTATCATTTCTTTCCCAAAAATTTAAAAACCCCCAAAAACAGTTCTAGCCTGTTTTAGGTTTTTAAATACGCCTTTTTTTCATTTCAAGTTTTTTGTAAAAATTCCACGATATTCTCCCAAAGGCCCGCCCCCCGCTTTGGGCCCCAAGGGGGGGTAATCTGGATAATTTTAGTCAGATGATAAAATATTCTTAATTAATAAACAAAACCCCTTTTTTTTTGCTGGGGAAAAAAGAAAAAGATAAGATTTTTATCCTTCTAGAACTTTGGGAAGTACCCCAATCAAGGTTATTGAATATTAAAAAACGGGCCCCCAGTCAAACACGGGAAATAGGGGGACTCGAAACCCCCTGACCCAAGCACAGGGACGCTGCCAATTTCGAACCACGTCTCTACCAATTGCCCCCCTGACGGGTGTGAAAAATACCTACGGGCTCCTTAAACTTTTAGTTTTTTCCAAAAGTAAAGTCCCTTTTCAAAAAAAAAAACCGCCCCCCGGGTGGCATTTTTTTTTATTTTTTCCTAGCAATGGGAAATTTTGGGGGGGAAGAAAGCCCCTTTGGGCCCGGTTTTTTTGCACTTTGCCATAACGGGGGGTTTAACGTAAAAAACTCCCCCCTGTCCCCCATCACCTGGAGACAGTTTTTTCACCACCCTCACCCCTTTTTGGGAAGGGTAAGCCCTTTTTTCACATAACAGGGCAAATTTCCCTTTATTTTTCCCCTCCTAATTTAGGCATTACTTGCTTTTTTAGAGTAAATGTAATTTCTTAAAAAGAAAAAAATTTTTTCCTTTCTTTACTTTAAATTGTCTTTACAAAAAAGTAAAAAATTTTGCCAGTTGTGAGGAAAAAATCTCGGTGCGCTTCTTGTTACCATCTCTTTTGGATTTTTTTGTTCCCTTTAACATTTTTGTTTTTTTTTAGTTTTATAAGGGATTTTTTTTTGGTTTTGGGGGCACCCAAAAACACAAAGCACCAAAAGGGATTAAAGGGGGTTTAAACCCATACTTTTGGGCCCAATTTCCCAATTTTGGGAGGGCCGGGAAAAGGGAACTCCCCCAATAAGCCCCAACCCCCAAAAAGGATTTTAAATTTGTTTTACTTTAAAGGGGGGCGAAAGCCAGAAACCCGGGTTTTGGGGCCCCACGGGCCTTTTTAGGCCCCGTTGCCACAATCTTTGTTCCCCCCAAAATTTTTCACTAATTTTATCCAAATTTTTTTATTTTTTTCAAAAAAACGCCCTCATGGCTTTTTTCAGCCTATTTACCAACCCAAAAAAAGTTTTTTTATTAAGAACCCCAAAAAATCGAAAAGGGGTTTCCCAAATTTGGTTTCAATGAATATTTATTTTTTCCAATAACTTTTAATAATCATTAATTGGAAAGCATTGAGCAATCTGAATTTGATACGGCCATACAAACATGACTGGCACCTGACTAGGGGTTTAAGGTTTAAAAATCCGGTCGTAACATGGTTTGAAAAAAGTTAAATTTTTAGATTAGGTAGTTAAATTATCCATTTTCCAAATCTACGCTTCCCGTTTTCCCCCACAAAATTGAATTTTTTTTATGCTTTTTTTAAAGGTATACAACTTTTTATTTTATGTATATTAATTTTGTGTAAGGATAAGGGAAAAATTTGATAGAGGGGGTGGGGCATTTTTGTTGCCTTTTGGGGTTTTTGGGGGAAGAAGGACAAGGAAGTAGGGCGTTAAAGGTAAAAGGGGCAAAGTTTTTTCACCCGAGGTTTGTCCCGGGGTCCCTGTGGGCAAGTGTCGTTTTTGAGGGGAAAGTTTGTTTTCAACAAAGGCAAAGAAAACCCGGGGGTTTTTAGGGGGGGAAATTTTTCCAATTTTTACTTTATCAACAAAGGCATGTCCAGCGGGATATTCTCCCCCGCCCTCCCTTTTGGCAGACCGCTAGGTTAGGGGAAAAGGGTTTGAAAAACGTTAAGTTTTGGTTAGGTTAAGTTAGGTTTGGTTTTTGGTTTACTTTAAAAATAGTAACTTTTTGGGGGAAAACACAATGAGGTTTTTTTCAAGAAAATCCTGTCAAAAAATTAATAAATTATTCCCTTTAACCCCGGTTTTCCTTTTCCTTTGTTAGTAAACAACCTTTTTCCCCCATAAAAAAGACACTTGCCCACACGGGCACCGGGAGGGGGGGAAGGGAGGGAGGCAGTGGGGGGTTTCGAAGGCCCCCGGGGCCAAAAAATACACGTCGGGCCCCGACAAGTACTTTGCAGTACTTTAAAATGCCATTTTATTATCGTATTTATTATAAAACTATTTTTGTAAGTTTTCTTGGCATTTTTAGGGGTTGTCCAACAATTTGGATATTCTGGTAAGCCGTCAATACAAGGGCACGGTGCATTCCGGATTAGAGGACTTTTACTTTAGACGGTGCAGGGAGAATGAGACGAGTACTCCAGGCCATGGATCCAACGGCACTTGTAGACTCGGGTCAAAGCTTCGTACAAGGCCTTGGGCTTCGAAAAACAGCCATAGCTACCTCAGTCACACCCACTCACACACAGTACATAATCAACTTTTATGCCAATAAATGGTCGAACCCGGGAAAACCCACTAATTCCTGACACTCATATAGGTGATAAAGATAGCGAATGCCAAGATTCGTCCCTGCCGTGGCTCTGGACTGGACTTTGGGTTGGTACTACATGATATGACGGGCATGCTACTGGGACAGAACCTTCCTCGTCGTCTGCTCAAAAGTTACTCTAGTCGTGTCTTAGTGACGACTTGGCTAGTTTTCGCTATTGTTACATCGACGGCGTACCGCGGTAACCTGACCGCATCTCTTACGCTACCCAAGTACCCTTCCCGCCCAGAGACACTCATACAACTAGTGGACTCTGTTGAAAGGTAATTTATGGAAGTAGATTAATGATATTTAATCAAACACACTTTCATAAGCATAGACATTTATTTTGTATTTCCACTGTTATTTTTATACAGCTTAACGATGCAGCCGTTTGGGTTGGATTTCAAGATTTTTTTTTCAAATTCTGAGTCGCCACTGTTCCAGAAGATTGCTCAATTGATTGACTTTGTGCCCAGTGTGATGATCGGTCAACAGCAGGCGATCGACAATAAGTAAGTATTCATTTAGTTTACGAGTTAATGTCCAGCAAACATTACTCAGTACGTAAGTAAAGGTAAATTTATGTGACAGTGCTTTTTAATGCCAGACAGGCGCACCTGGATAATCGACGCTACCAGCACCACAACATCGCCAAGTGGTTCACAAGGTCGGACGGAAGTGAGATGCTCTACATCGGGCGGGAGACACTCATGCCTGGACAGTCCGCCTGGCCCCTGCCTCACGACGCTCCTTACACCACCATCATTGACCGTCATCTCATGGCTGTGGTTGAGGTGTGGTAGAATTTAGAAATTTGCGAGTATCTATGCTCCGGAAGCTCCATACACGATAAGAGATATGAGTTGTTAGATAATAAATGAAATAAATCGTTATGTTCCAGTTTATAATAAATCTTAATCCATAAAGATGACACAAAAAAAAAATGGCGCTATTTTCAAGGGTTTTGGTATTCGCCCTCTTAAGTAGAGGTTTCAAAGGTTCAATACTATGCACAAAACTTAAGTATATTATTCGAATCACTATTATGAAAACCTATCATGTTTATGATGTTTGATGACGGTGTTTCGAGGGCATGAATGCTAAAGGACACAAGTACTCTCAACATAAACATCTTAGTTACATTTTGTAGGTAATTTCTCACAATATGCAGATAGTAGAAAACTACGGAATCAGCACGTTTCGAATCTATATGAACATAAATGCCATTGTCTTTTCTTAATTTCTTTAACATCTACTCATTCCGCAGGCGGGTCTGTATGAGAAGTGGGCGGCCGATCTCCTCCTGAAAGTTCAACAGGAAAGCCGAAAACGTATGCGGCAGCAACAAAATGGAAAACGAAATGAAAAGGAGAGGACCTTGTCCCTTTCCATCAACCACATGCAGGGTGCCTTCATGCTACTCCTGCTGGGCTTCTTACTTGCAGCCTTGATGTTAGGCGGGGAGTTCATCACGAGCCATCTTTAGTGAATTGGATAAAATCCCATTATGCATTTATAACGTATTATTCATGTATCAGAAATGGAAGAGCTGGTGTTCTAGGCAGCATACTTATGAGTGTAGAGAAGGGTTCCACTGGAACGACTAATTCTACTTGTGAATTATGGTGAAAAAACCCTGCCGATAAACGGACGTCTGACGGACAGCCCTCTTACGTCCGTGACGTCCTCATGTGCGGACATGATTTCGCAAATGCGGACGGGACGGACTGGACGTTTTTACGTCCGTATTGTCCATCTCTCGTCTGTAATTTCCACCGTCGACGTGGGCCGTCCAACGTCCGCCTAGTCCATGTCTCGTCCGTAATATCCGCCGTCGACCGGGGCCGTCTAACGTCCACCTACCCAGCAAACAAATCCATGTTTCTTTTTTATATTAACATTTTTGTGACGGGAATATATGGTTTATACTCAAAACACGGTTGCTTGAATGGAGAGATATAATTTAAAGCAAATAGTACATTTCAGGCAGAGCCCAAGGTTGTTATGTAATGATACCCAGTTCAGTTAGTTATGGACAAATACAGTGATTTTTAATATTATGTACAAAGCGGCCTTCTTTGTGCCGGCCATCCTCAATGAGGATGTTTTCTTGTCTTGTAATAAGATGGTTGCTAACTTGCTAAGACTTCATGATGGATAAGTTAATGTAAAATTGTATATCCTTTCCGATGTAATTGAATTCTGCATAAATATAAATCTTAAGAGTAGATATCCCAAAATATGATATATGTGATATTTTTATTGATTGTAATATTGATTAATTTCAAGTTTATTGTATACATTTTTTTAAGTATTACATTTGAAATATATGATAAGCAAGCATAACAAATAAAATAATTTTATTTACTAAAATTAATAATAGGTTACACATACAATTTACATTCTCTCTAATATGAATCTTATATAAAACGTTCCAGCAGAGACTATAATACGTAACAGCAGGCCCGTAGCCAGGTCTTGAAATTTTGGAGGGCTGTTTCTATCGTAAAGCTCCCTTCACACATTCCATAATCGAACCACGATAGCGTCACCAATTTAATTATTGACGCTATCGTGAAATTTGACCACGATAAACGCAGACCACGATAGCCTCACAATAATGTCACGCTGCCAGTAAGTATTATATATGTCATGACGGTCGTAAGATGGTCACGATGGAGTCATGATATATGTAAGACTACGTCAAGAATGGAAAATTAACGGTCATTTTGTCGTCACGATAGAGCTACGATAACCACGACAATGCCATGATGGTGCCATGAACGTATCACGATAGCGTCAAGAGCTATAGCAGCATGCCTCACACGTGGGTGGTGGCCACGTGGTGGTGATTGAGAAAGGGGAGGGGGGGTAGAGATGAAGGTGGTAGAAAAAGGGGTGGGTGACACTGGATGTTGGTAATGGACAAGGGGGGAAACGAAACGAGGGGGGGTTGTAATAAAGAACGGGGTGTTGGTGTTGGTGGGGAAACGGGGAGAGGGTGATGGGAAAGGCGTTGTTGGTGGTGGTGGTGATGTGAGTGGTAATAACGGGGGTGGGAGGTATCACCACGTGGTGATGAGTAGGGAGTAGGGAGGCGGGGGTGGGTGGAGGTGAATGAGAAAGGAGGGGAAGGCGAAAGAGGGTACAAAAGAGGGGGATAAGGTAGGGATGAAGGCACGTGTAACGGTTTTTTATTGTCACGATAGACATACGACGATCACGATAGTGTCACGAATTTGCTACATAGATAACGATAGCGTCACGATAGACTTACGATATCGCTGCGTTGGGTACAACAATCGGGGAGCTTCCCGATTTTTTAGTGCATGCACTAACTTTTCGTGGCCTCGGCCGAGCGCGTCACGAGATATGGATCCATCGTTCGGTCACGATGGATCCATCCATAACCAGGACCATGACGGCGCTGCGCATTGCGTTGTTGACGCTTTTGTGGTTCCATTATGGAATGTGTGAAGGGGGCTTAAGGGGTGCTATTTCCATCGTAGGGAGGGGAGCTATTTCCATCGTAGTGGGGCTATTTATATCGTAGGAGGGGGGCTATTTATATCGTGTGTGTGTCTTCTCCACACACACACTTAACACACACATGTGTTTGGAACAATTTTGCCTATATTCATTTTGAGCTGCTATTAGATTTCCGAAACCTTATAAGAACAATTATGTCACCGGAAAACCATAATTTCTTATAACATGGAACATATCAGAATGCGTTTAAGTGTTGATTCTGCTTCACATTTGTACAAGGCTTCACATAGAAACAACCGTGGTGTTATGGGAATAATTCCATTAACAAAGGTAAATTGTTTTTCACTAGAACATGAATGTCATCCCCTTTTAATTTGTGTGGTGATATTTTGTGTATGAAAACCAAAGTGTCATGTACAGATCCTGAATAATTTGTATCAACAAAGGTAATTTTTTTCCTACCATCAAAGACTGTCATCAAATGTTTTGTGTGGTAATATTTTGCGCACAAAAATCCTTGTGTTTTGTATAATCCTGGATATTCTGCATCACATGATAGACTATCATAAAAATATACTCTGTCGTGGCATTTTTTCTGAAAAGCCTCCTTATATTAGGTTTTGGGAGAACACAAAGGTAGCCTCGAGGAGAGATAAGTGTTAAAGTAATCGTCCAGACCATATCATCATTCCTGATTTAATGCAATCAAATTATAGCCATTAGCGAGTATATTAACAATATGTTGTCACTTTTTGCATTCAGTCAGCCGTTTTTAAATAATCCGCAATCAAAATCTGTACATTTCCCAAGCTCTCAAAACGCTCCTCAAGGTTTGCAGACGACGCAGCACGGCTCGGTGACGTCACAGCAGGAAGCCTCCACTTCCCGCGCTGATAACCGCCACTACAACCTTATAGTCAGGAGGAAGAAAGGAGGAAGAGAGAGAGAGAGAAGGAAGAATTGAGGAAGAGAGAGAGAGAGAGAGAGAGAGAGAGAGAAAAGAGAGAGAGAGAGAGAGAGAGAGAGAGAGAGAGAGAGAGAGAGAGAGAGAGAGGAGAGAGAGAGAGGAGAGAGAGAGAGAGAGAGAGGAGAGAGAGAGGAGAGAGGAAGAGAGAGAGAGAGAGAGAGAGAGAGAGAGAGAGAGAGAGAGAGAGAGAGAGAGAGAGAGAGAGAGAGAGAAGAGGAGAGGAGAGAGAGAAGAGAGAGAGAGAGAGAGAAGAAAGAGAGAGGAAGAGAGAGAGAAGAGAGAGGAGAGAAGGAAAGGAAAGAGAGGAAGAGAGAGAGAGAGAAGGAAGAAGGAAGGAAGAGAGAGAGAGAGAGGGGAAGAAGGAGGAAGAGAGAGAGAGAGAGGAGAGAGGAGGAAGAAGAGAGAGAGGAAGAGAGAGAGAGAGAGAGAGAGAGAGAGGAGAGAGAGAGAGAGAGAGAGAGAGAGAGGAGAGAGAGAGAGAGAGGAGAGAGAGAGAGAGAGAGAAGAAAGAAGGGAAGAGAGAGAGACAGTGGGTTAGAGTTGCCAACACACACACACACACACACACACACACACACACACACACATACACACACATACATCTCTCCTTTGCTATTATCTCTTCATCTCACTGTCTCTCACAACGTAATACCTTGTCTCTTCTAGCAGTAATCCTTCCCTTAGTTATATAATCTGTCCATACTGTCTATATCATAACAACCACTACAACCTTATAGTCAGGAGGACGAAGGAGGAAGAGAGAGAGAGAGGGGAGAGAGAGAGAGAGAGAGAGAGAGAGAGAGAGAGAGGAGAGAGAGAGAGAGAGAGAGAGAGAGAGAGAGAGAGAGAGGAGAGAGAGAGAGAGAGAGGAGGAGAAGAGGAGGAAGAGAGAGGAGGCAGAAGGAAGGAAGAGAGAGAGAGAGAGAAGGAAGAAGGGAAGAGAGAGAGAGACAGTGGGTTAGAGTTGCCATGTTGGGAGACACACACACACACACACACACACACACACACACACACACACACACACATACATCTCTCCTTTGCTATTATCTCATCTCACTGTCTCTCACAACGTAATACCTTGTCTCTTCTAGCAGTAATCCTTCCCTTAGTTATATAATCTGTCCATACTGTCTATATCTGTCCTATAACACGTAATAATACCGTCAATACTACGCTATGTGGCAAGGCGGTAGTGTGGCTGGGTGGCTTCTACTACTACTAAGCAACTACTACTACTATTACTACTACTATACTACTACTACTACTACTACTATTACCACTATTACCACCACTACCACCACTACTATACTGCTACTACTACTACTAAGCAACTACTATACTACTATTACTACTACTACTACACTACTACTGCTACTACTACTATTACCACTATTACCACCACTACCACCACTACTATACTACTACTACTACTACTACAACCACCACTACTACTATTACCACTATTACCACCACTATACCACCACTACTATATTACTACTACTACTACTACTACTACTATACACAGGCAGAAGACTTTTGTTTACATTGGAGTTCCTCCTGTGACGTCATCAATAATATTCGTAGCCCTGTTGGGGGGAAGAAAAAATAATTCGCGCGCTTTTTACAAAAGTCGTGTTTTTACGGAAATAAGGCCAGGAAATCAATTATTTTTGGACCATTAGGTGTTTTGAATGTGCATTCAACATAATTAGGCAAAACAAAAATGGGTCTGGACGATTACTTTAAGGCCGGTTCCCACTAGCCCGCTTGTACGGCCGCCGTTGCAGTTCACCGCCAAACAATGATGTCACAAAAAAAGTCGACCGCACCGCCGTACCGCTGTACGGCTGCCGTACAAAGTTAAAATCAAGTCATTTCTCCCGCTCGGCGGTGTCCGCTCGAGCTGAGGTGCAAACTGTGCCCAGTTACCACTACAACCACTCAAGCGGTGATGATGGTGACGTCATTGTTGGGCGGTGTACGGCAACGACGGCCGTAGAAGCGGGCTAGTGGGAACCGGCCTTTACGTGACATGGGTGGCTGATGTTGTGTTAGGGTGTCACAATACTGCTAGCAACACCACGTCAACAACGGCATGATTGTAACTATGATCATAAAGGCACTGGTGTGTGAAATTAAGGCAAAGATTACACATCTCAACATTAAAAAGTATGTATTGAACATGTCAGATAAACAATTTCATGTACTATGAAAGGGGTAGACAAGCAATGAATAGGGTCACAGAACCTTGTGCAATGTAAATAATAAAGAAATGTACAAGCCTACAGCTGCACACACACCATATCATGCATGGCAATATAGATAATGACACTCATGGTCACCAACAGAGCTGGGCAGTATTTAAATACGTTTGTGTTTAAATACGTATTTAAATACATTTGTGTTTTTATAAATGTATTTATAAATACATTGGTTGTCATGTATTTAAATACAGTATTTAAATACTTTTATGAGTATTTAAATACATTGTATTTAAATTCTCATAATATATAAATGTAAATACTTTTTTATCAGTTAATTTGGCCATAAACCCGCCCAACTATCTGGCACCTCTGATGTTACAGTGAACCCAGTGTTTCCACTTACAAGGAAATTTCCAAATTTTTATTAAATTTAGGCCTGAGAAGGAAATTTTTAAGGAAACCTAAAATCTACGCAAATCCCAATGAAATCCATTTTTTCGGACATGTTAAAATTTGTGTGCATTTAAAATGTATCTACAAATATATTTAAATACAATTGATGTATTTAGTATTTAAGTACATTCGTAAAATGTATTTAGTATTTAGTATCTAAATACATTTCTCCCATGTATTTAGTATTTAGTATTTAAATACATTCAATGTATTTAGTGCCCAGCTCTGGTCACCAAATATATCACGGAAGGTGAAATTGTGGCGTTTGAATAATACAGGCGTTTTCGGCGAACCTTTCGGTGATGCAGGTTGTTGTTTATCATATCTAATAATATCTTAAGAGATTGAAAATTATGTATATAGACGCTCATCGTCACCAAACATAACACAGAAGGAAAATATGTAGGCAAGAGAAACACAGGCCCCCTGCCGGCTATATTTTCGGTGCTTCTGACTACCGGCTACCCTTTTGGCCCTGTGTTGTTGTTTATCATACCCAGAGCTGAGCACTACATACATTGAATGTATTTAAATACTAAATACTAAATACATGGGAGAAATGTATTCAAATACCAAATACTAAATATATTTTACAAATGTATTTAAATACTAAATACTTAATACATTAATTGTATTTAAATACATTTGTAAATACATTTTAAACATACACAAATTTTGTGACATGAATTAAATAATCAAGTTTCGAAAGTATTCACTTATCTAATTATAAAATCTCCAGAGGCACAAAATTATGAAATATATATTTCCAAATTTTCTTCTGTTTGCAATATAAGTATGCATTCCTTTGATAATTCTATAAACCATCTACGACACTATGGTATCCACTCCGTGACATAATGTTCGAGTTGCATTATTATCATAAAAGTGTGCACACACGCTCAACAATATGAAATTCTTGGAGCAAAATACACTATAGAAATGGCTGGAGGAAGCACCGAATACTAGTGACTGATGAGAACAGAATCTCAGACACGCTAACGGTGTTTATCAGACAGCAGGACAGGAACTGAACTTGTCGTTAGAGCTCTACCCCCCTGTCCCGCGGCTCCCGCCAGCCCGTCACCACCTACTACCTTTGTTCCACCTCCCTCCTCCCCATTCCCTCCCCAATATCCTTGCTGCGGTAGATGCTATAGATATGAACAAGTGCTTGTGGGCCCTTCGGACCAATGTATTGATGTTTGTAGTAGTAGTATAATATATTAGACAACAATGTGAGTGCAAACTATAATCGTGTTGTTGCTGTCGTTGCTCACTGGTCAAAGTGCCTCAGGGTAGACCACCTATCACCACCGTAGCCTGCCTCACCCCAGCCCCACGCCTGTACTGCAAGCACACACACACACTCACACACACACGCACACACGAACGCACACACACACACACACACACACACACACACACACACACACGCACACACACACACACACACACACATGCATGCATGCACACCACACACACACACACGCATACACACACACAAAAAGAAGAACAAAACGGTAAGCCCATGAGTCTACGGATTTAATGAAATGCGGCACGACGGTACCGTAGAGTTTCTTCCTGTAATCTAATACTCTTAAGTGTTTTTAGCCCAAAACCCCCCTTCAGAATGATTCAATCGACATGGAACCAAGCCGCTTACCACCTACGATTTATTTTCGATTTTTTGAGCCTATACTCATTAAGATTGAATATACAGTTTCGGCTACCCATAACAGACAGACAGACAGACAGACAGACAGACGCACGGCTACTCCTATAGTATATTAGATATGATAAGAAATAAGCACCGACAATTTGTTCTTTGGTAATTTTGTCAAAGGCAAATATAATGTGTATTATCAGCTCACATGGCTATTTAACTTAATCTACATATCTCTAGAAAGGATCCGCCATTGCTGGCCTTGGAAGTCAACAGGCCCGCGATTGAGCTCTTCTGTTTATGGGAAGATTTTAGGGATCTGGCGACCTGACACCCTTCAGCCTTGACAGGGATCGACAGTAAGACCCAGTCGTCAGTTCAGTGCCATCGGGGTGTTTGTGGGTTTTGGGCTTTGTTGCAATTTTGCCATTGAAATTCCACCCACCTGGCCAAAGCCCTCCTGTTCGTGGTTCCCGAGTCTACGCATGCGCAGTACGAGGAGTGTGACGTATTGGCATCGTCATGACTACGTCACTCCGCCCCCACTCGTGCTGGTTGCCAACGCTCTGAACACACCTATATTGCTGAGGCGATATGGCCTACTTTGGTTCTGGTGCCCTCGCTGATGTTGAGGCCGATCTGGCACTCACCGATAATGACGCCATGTCTGAGGAAAACTGGCCCCCACCGACCCTCCACACACACTAGGGCTTCACCTCCGCTGCAGCTGCGGCCACTCCCGGGCTACCCCATCCCTACCCTGTCACCCAAGCCTCCACCTCCACCAAGCGCCCCATTGCCCATGCTTCGGACACTTACGGTGAACCTTCGTCTCCCGCTGCAAAAACATCCAGGCACAACGCGACTTCTTTCCACCCCACGGTTCCTGACTACTCCCGCCCTCGCCTCCATCCTCCGAGGACACCTTCCCAGCCTCCCCATGTCCCTCCAGCTTTTGTCCCAAGGACTGAATATGTCAAGCTCCTCTTCAGAGAGAACTCTACTATTGATATGAAGCTTCGGTGGCTTTCTGGCGTCACCAAGACGTTACGTTTTCGAGGTTTCGGCTGAGGTTAAGATGTCTGCTGTTCCCTCCCGTTTCGTCTATATTTCACGACGACGCACAGATATCGTAGACAGTGTCACTAATGGGGAATTCTTGTCCTTGTCCCTGGATGTTCAGGACTCAGTCGAGAGGTCCAGAAAGTTCCATACGTACCTTATCACCCGCTACCCTGTCGGCGTTGACCCCTCCTTGGCAAGGAAGCTTCCTGGCGTCTACACTGTTCGTCGCTTCAAACAAAATGGGACACCCATCAATCGGCTCGTTGTCACATGGAGCCTCCCTGACCCGCCTCCATCATAATGTCAACTTCAGTTTCCTCCCTTGTCTCCCATCCTGCGAGCTACGAAGGATGGACGACGAGCAGCCTTGGTGCTTCAAATGCTGGGGTATCGGCCATATATCACGGTGTTGTTCTGCTGCTTCGGACCGGTGTGGGTGGTGCGCTGCTAACCACTCCTCCCGGACTTGCCCATATCGCACCCCTTCTCTGCCCACCACTACTGCTACCACTTCTACCTCGGATCCACTTCCATCGCCCGCAACTGGCACCTCGAAGTGGGCGTTGTCATGAACCCGGAGTCAGCGTCTGGCATGGCTGTACCAAACGCTCGCGCCCCGACCCTCCATCCCTACCACCGCATCGCCTCGTGCTCCACCAGCACCACGGCCGCGACCGGACACCGCCGCATCTCCTGCTTCTCCCCCTACTGATTCTGCAGAAGTCCTTGCCCTTCGTGAGGCCGTCGCCTCTCTAACGTCTCGGTGCGCAGCGTTTGCAGCACGTTTTGATGCGCTTGAGGCAAGTCTCGACGGTTTCGCCAATTTCAACGCCACCACCGAGCGCACTCTTGCTACTCTTGTTGAGTCTCATCAGGCTTTCAACGCTACTGTCACCGGCTTACTGGGGTCACTGGATGCTCTCGCCTCTCGTGTTGAGGGATACAGTGATCTATTGCTAACGAGGCCATCACCTCGCGCGCCTCACCGCGGCGCTCCCTCCTCATCGTCGTCCCAGTCTGCTTCCCGGAAACCTGCCGGCGGATTTCGCTAGCCGGGTGCCGCTTCCTGTTTTCTCTTAGATTACCTGTGGCCTCAGTGACGACTGCCCGCATTTGATCGTCCCTCTCCTGCTCGTCCGTCTCCTGCTCGTCCCTCACCTTCTCCTCCCTCTCCTGCTCCTCCCTCTCCTGCTCGTCCCTCTCCTGCTCCTCCCTTTCCTGCTCGTCCCTCCCCTGCTCTTCCCTCTTCTGCTCCTCCTTCTCCTGCTCGTCCCCCTCCTGCTTCTCCTTCTCCTGCTCCTCCCTTTTCTGCTCCTCCTTCTCCTGCTCGTCCCTCTCCTGCTCGTCACTCTCTTGTTCCTCCCTCTTTTGTGTGCTTTTTGTATGCCCGCATTTTCCTTGCCTTGGGTGCGATGTCGGTCGCCAGTTTACCCAATCGTTATTTTCCTTCATGGGACTGTTGTTGCCCTGCGAGGCACGGGTGCACGGTTATTTATGTTCGGCCTTATGGACCTTTCCTCTGCTGTGTCTCCTTATGATTGTCTGCTTAAGTCAATGTGTCCCCATTTTGGTGGGTTTGATGTCCCTGTACGTCTGTCGGCGTGTCCTGCGTGTCACGTAACATTTGTAATCTCCATTTTCATGTACTGGGTCTGCCGCTCTTTGAGCGTAATAAATTGATATAAACAAAAACAAAAATCTCTAGAAATGTCTGAAAAAAAACTGGTTTTCCTTAGGATTTCCCTAGATTTTGCGTTTCCTTAGAAATTTCCTTCTCAGGCCTGAATTTCCTTAAAATAAGGAAATTTCCTTGCAAGAGGAAACACTGGTTCACTGTAACATCAGGGTTGCCAGATACTTGGGCGGTTTTATGGCCAAATTAACTGATAAAAAAATATCTAAATTTTTAAACTATCTGTATTTAAATACAATGTATTTAAATACTCATTATAGTATTTGTTACGCCTTGTCTGGGGAGAGGGGGCGCAACGGGGGGTGAAGCTCCTGTTAGCGGACCCCCCACCCGCTACGGTTCTTCCAATCGGTCGCTGACGTGGCATGACAACTAATCCCCAGCACCCTTACCTGTATTGGGTGCCAAGTTGGGCATATCTCCATGTACTATTTGCTTACGTTTCATATTAAACGGGTGTAGTGCCCCCTGGCGTCGGAGATACGGGGAGCTTGCATCCACAGGCCGGTAAAAGCCCCGGCATTGCCGGGGGGCAACCCTCCCTATCACCCCCGAGGTCCCTGGCTTGTTACAGGTCCCCCGGGGGCATCCTTGATAGCCCGCCCTGTCATGCACTGTATAATTAATACATCACCATCTGCCGCGTAGCCTCCTGGTAGACCTGTGGTACTCAAGGGGTACTAAAACCCTGCTGTGTGTGGCTCGCGCAATGCCCCTGAGTCCCAGGGGGACCCAGAAGAGAAGCCACAGGGGCGGGTGTGTTGCAGGACGTCGTGGCACCGTAGAGTTGCACGTACCCGCCCCGTGGGGCAAAGCGGGGTGATCCTTAAAACCCCGCCGCGTGTCTCGCAATGCTCCGGGGTCACAGGGGGGACCCAGGAGGAACCACAGGGGCAGGTGCCTTGCAGGACGTCGTGGCTCCGTACAGTTGCACCTGCCCCGGGGGCAAAGCGGAGCGGCAGGCGTCGGGGCGTCGGTTAGGGGCGCGGCGTGTATGGGCGCGGCAGAGTGGAACTCAGCCACTTACCCGAGCACGCGCGCCGCCCGAGGAGGCCTTGAAGGAATACCACGCGTTAACTCGCTCGCTGCACTAAGACATTAGTCTCGTAGTCTCGTAAGAGATCACCGCGACGCAGGCCTGCGTGTGCACGCACTCAAGTCTAGATAGATTCTGTCTACTGCCCTCTGTTCAGGAGGCAGCGAACCTTCCTTATGCAGCTGTGTTCTGCAGGTGCTGGGTACATGGCCGAGGTTATCTCTTAGTTTGGCAGTTAATCGTCTAAGGTGTGAAATGAGAGGTGTGATGTGGTCGTTTCTTGGTCGCTGGCAATTCTGCTGTATGAGCAAGTCTTTGCGTTCTCTTCATTTATTTTTCCTTCATCTCCTCTTCTCTCTTCTTGTTCCTCGCTTTCCCTCTCCTTTACCCCTCCTCCCTATTCCTCTTCTAGTGGACCTCAGCTGAGGTCAGCAATTCTGCAGATGGCTCTTGCTCTCCCCTCGTGGCTGATAAGGATAATTTATTTTTAAGCGAAACCATCGGCGCCTCTCGTTTCCCACTACCATCCTCAACGGTTCTTCCACTTCCCTTATTCCATCTCCTAATTCATCCTTCTCTCCTTCCCCATTCCCCGCTCCTCCGTCCTCCGAACCCTCACAGTATTTAAATACTGTATTTAATTAAATGAAAGCCAATGCATATATAAATACATATCTAAATACACAAATGTATTTAAATACGTATTTAAATACAAATGTATTTAAATACTGCCCAGCTCTGATCATACCGTTCATATATACAGTCAATATTCACCTCAAAGTGTTAACATTTGCTGAAATGTGTGTTATGCTACTTTGTGATATTGTTTTAAATGCTTTGCGTTTATAACTATTTCGACTCCTATCAAGCTTATTGTGTTTTTGTCGCAGAAACCAAACGGGACAAAAGACGGTCTTCGTATCCAAACTCGATCTTCCACTACAAAAATACGCCTCAAATCAGCCTCAAGCTTCTTTGAGGCGCAGGGGCACACGCCAAAAGGTTGGTATGCTGCAGAGATGACTATCTGACTTGACCTCTTTCAAAGTGATGGTAGAGTGCGGCCTTCCGATAATAATAAATCACATCATATGGTTAGTACCACAACAGTCTACAGGTTCAGATGACTAACGCTGAACAGTAAAATGTTACTTTGCCCTACTGCTTCTCTAGCAAATGAACGGAAATCATTGTAATATAACACACACTCCAGACCAAACAATCATTTTCAGTCAGGAACATTTGATGGCTGACGATTTCGTAGAGTTCCCCATTCCTTGAATATTAACAAATAAAAACCTTGCCTATGCAGTAAATATTAAAAAAAATGCATGGATTCAAGGAAAGGCAACCTTAAAGGTTGCATAAAATATTGCAATAACGTATTGTATATAATGATAGGTGAACGCTTTTATGGACGACCTTTCCGTTCATGTCCATGCGCGGCTTGCATTTATTTAAGGCAATCAATACATACTACACATGTTAAGCCATTAACACGTTTTATGTGTCTCAAGCAGCCTCTGGAAAACACTATATAACGCAGCGAGGAACAATTTTCATGACCACTGTGTTTGCTTGAATGGTGGTGGCAGCGGTAGTCGAGCATCAAAATGCTCGGAAGGTTGGTGGTGGTGACCTGCTTTGTGGTCACAACTGGCTGGCCCAAGCCAAAAGGTGAGCTCGCATTACAGCTTTCCATTTTTGCTCGTTTAAAACATTGGGGATTTTTTTTTTTTCCCGGTATCACAGGATTTTCTGGGTTTAGTAAGATTTTTTTTTTTTAAATGTATTTGTAAAATTTATATTTCATCACTGTAGTACTTAAATTAATAGGATAAACAATGGCTGTATTAACATGTAAGGATGTGTAGTGTGCATTGTGCACCATATGTAACATTGTATACATCATTAAGAGGCAGAATATGCAATATATCTTTTTACCTATGTTTGTATGTTTGTCTCTTTCTTATTTTCCTCACTATTGTTCTCCATGGATATTAGTTTTTAGACTGTAGCTTACTACTACTACAGCCGCCATACATTTTAGTGACAGCCATTTAATATATTAAGTAAGAATTATGAAATGTAAACATATATGCGTATATATACAAATACATCTTTTTTTTCCTTGCACTTTCCCTATAAATGGTGGGGTTTTACCCCTCACGTGGGGGGGGGTTTGATAAAAACCCAAATTTAATTAAATTTCTAAATTTTTTTCCCACCCCTTTAGCACCCCTCTTTGATACGTTTAAATTTCCGGGGTTTCCCAAACCTTTTTTTAATCTTATTCCCCCTTGGGGTCATTCAGTTTTTGGGTCCGTCCCCCTTTCTCAAATGCCCCCATCAAAAAGGGGGTAACAAGAATGGAAGGGTTTAAAAAAATTTTATTTTTAAAAGGGGTTTTAAAATTTGGTGTTAAAAATGTAAAGCAAAAAAAATTTTTTTAAATCAATTTTGACTATGTCCTATGACAATAAAATTTTACTAAAAAAACCACGCGACATTTTTCCCAACTTTTGTGACGGGTAAACCTAGGGGTGCTTCCCGAAAATGGGTTGCGGGTTTTTTGTAACTGGGTAACGGTGATAGGAAAGTCCCCGGGGGGGGGGTTGGGGGGGGAAATACATAACAAATAATAAAAAAAGAACAAAGTAGCAATTTTGCCCAAATTTAACTTAAAATATGATATATTGGTCCCTATTTACAGTTTAAAAAACTATTTTACCAGGGGAAATGAACTGTGTGCGTGACTCCCGTAAACTAGCATGAAAAAAAAAAAATAAAAACAAAGTAGGTATTGTGTTCCCCTGACTGTAAACTGTATGGTTTTTTTAACCCCCAAAAATTTTATTTTAGTAACTATTTTTACTTACTCAAAAGGCAGGAAAAATTCATGTGGGTGATTGCAAAAAAATACTAAACTTAAAACCCCTAAAGTAAACGTTTTTTTTTAAAATCCGTGGTTTTAGCAAGTGCTTTCCAATAACTAGTTTACTTGTTGTTTAGTGTTACTAGAAACCTAGTTACTTGTAGCTATTTTTTATTTAGTTATTTCATTTCCTAGAGAAGTTACTGTGTTTTACTTGAAAAAAAATTTATTTTCCCTAATTCAGTAAAAAAGGGGTTTGGGGGCCTGTTTTTTTTTGTAAGTAAAATTCTCCTGGGCCACGTCTTTGAAAAAGCCACTCATATTTTTTTGGGCGCCGACTGAACGTCCCTTTTTTTTAATAAAGCACATTGCTGAGAATCCCTGCTCCCCCCCCCGGTATTTTAAAAGGGAAAACTCGGATTTTTCCGTCCCACTTTTTTCTTTGCTAAAGCGGGAAAAGAACTCGCCTTTTGTAGCCAGAATCTTGAAATGACAACTATTGAAAGAATTTTTTTGGGCAAAGTTTTCAAAAAAAAATCGGCAGGGGGGATTTCCCTGTATTATGGGGGTTTCCCAAATTTTTTTTGTGGAAAGTTTTTTTCCGGGAGAACTTTCCCCAAAATTTACATACTCCCCAAACCCATTTTTTCCTTTTTTTAAACGTTGTCCCCTAGTGTCCGGGTTTCTATAGGACCCCTCTGGGCCTAGCACATGTAGGCCCACTTTCAAAAAATGGTTTTGCTTTATTAAAAAACCGAAGAAATTTTTAGAAACCTTTTCCTTCCCAGCAAAATTTCCTCTCACTACCCCGGGGGGACCGTCCCCCCAGGTTGAGAACCCCTTTTTAAATAAAATCATACACAATCGTACTAAACTGAACCCCTTTCTTTTCTCTCTCCCCCTCCTTTTCCCCTCTCCCCTCTCCTCTCCTCTTTTGGCTCTCTCTCTCCTCTTCCTCTCTCTCCCCTCTCCCCTCTCTAAATCCCCCTCTCTTTCTCTCTTCTCTCCCTCTTCTCTCTCTTTTCTTTTTTCTCACCCTTTTTTCCTCTCCTCCCCTCTCTCTCTCTTCTCTTTTCTCTCTCTCTCATATATATTTTTATTTATAAAATATATATATATATATATTTTATTATATTTATATATATATTTTTATATTTTTAATATATATATATTTTATATTAATTATATATAATCGAAATTTCCCAAAATAAACCCAAAACTATACCAAAATAAGAAATCCCTTTTTTGGGTTATACTACTTACTCTTAAAAACAAAAATTTTGGGTTGAAATCTTGAAAATAAAGCCCATTTTGGGGTTTAAATTGATTAGTTTTAAAAACCCACAAAAGTTTTAAATTTTTTAATTAATTAGCGGGGGGCACATTTAAAGGGGTGTCCAACCTTGTAAACCCAACTTGCCCCCAAAACCCCGCCCAGGTTTTGGGACACCCCAAAAGGCCCCCTTTTCACATCTCCACGACTCGCGTCGGCGACCCGGTCACGCCCTTTTCTGATTTTCCACCAGTGGGTTTCCGACGGGGACCGTTTTGGGGGGGGCCAAAAATTTAACCAAATCGGCGGGGTTTTTTGCTCGGTCCCGGGTAGTTGGGGGCACTAGTCGTTGACTAGTCCGCGTTTTGTCGGCGATGGTGGGGGACAGTCCAGCCCCTAAACAAATTTAACCACAATTTTGGGGTTGGGCCGTCTCCCGACGCGGTTTCCCCAAAATTTCGCAGAAACAAAGGGCAACCACTTTGCCGTCTCCCGGCGCCCTTTTTCCCGGGCCCGGGTTGCGATTTTGAAAAAAAAAAAAAAAAAACCCCGATGAGGCCCCCAAAACCCTGTTGTCCACAACCCCTTGCCCACCTAGACTGGGCCACAAATACTTACTGTAGTTTTCCTCCAAATTTTTTAAATTTGAAACCACAATAATTTACTTTGGGGGAAAATGGGCCAAGGCACTAAAGAACGGGGAAAGCATTAAAGCGCTAAAAAAATTTGCACTAAAATCTGTTATATGTATGTGGTAATGATGACGATAATATTAAAATAATATCAATAAAATCTGAAAAATTTCCCGGGTTTTTCTCTCTCCCCCCTCTCTCTCCCCTCCCCTCTTCTCCCCTCTCTCTCTCTTTTTTGTTTTCCCCCTCTCTCTCCCCCCGCTCCGCCCCCCCCAAAGGGAAAAGCGGGGGGAAAGTTTCGTCTTTCCCACGCTAAAATAAAAACTTTTCCAGTCCCACAGGTCCCGACTGGTAGCAGTCCCCCGGTCCCCCCAACGGGTAGCAGTACCCCCCAACGGTCGTCCCCCCAAGGTTTCGGGGAAAAAAAAAAAACCCCCTTCGGCGACGGGTCCCCCAGCCAATGGCCCTACTTTTTTTCCGGGAAAAATTTTTTGGAGTCGCAGATCCGCCCCGATGTATGAGCTTGGCCCCAAAAAATTTCAGGCCCCCCGCCCGTGTTTTCTCGACTCCCACAAAACCAACCCACGGTGACGGCGGGGCCCTTTGACGCCGACCCACGGGACCCCGGGCCCGACACAGCATGATTCAAAAAGCCTATGGGGCCCCGTAAAATTGTGCGGGCCCCCCCCGGGGACCCGGGGGGGGAGGGGAAAAGGGGGGCCCGACTGTGTGGGGAAAGGGGCCCTAACCTCGGGGGGGTCTGCGCCTAAAAAATTTTAAGGGAAAAATTTGGGTTTCCCTTCCTGGGACTCGCCCGCCAAAGTGTAAAAGGCTGGCACCGACCTTTTGGGGCCGTCCCTTGGGACCCATTGGGGGCCGTGCTGTGCTGGGCCGTTTTAAATTTTAGCGTGGGAAAGATCGATTTTTCCCACGTTTTTCCCCCTTTTGGAACGGGGGAGAAAAGGGGAGAGAGGGAGGAGAGAGAGAGAGAGAGAGAGGAGAGAGAGGAGAGAGGGGAGAGAAAAGGGGAGAGAGAGAGAGAGAAGAGAAAAAGAGAGAGAGAGGGGAAAGGGGGAAAATTTTTTTGGGTTTATTTATTGAGATTTTTATCATAATTATTACTATTATTATTTCTTATCATTTTTATTATTATTATTATTATTATTATTACCCGGCATCATTATCCCCCTATACATATAACGTATCTTTTTTCATTTCCCTTAGCGCTTACTGTTTTCCGCAGTATCTTTTAGGGGGGGCCTTGGCGTTTTTTCACCTTTAATTTTTTGTGTTAAATTTAAAATTTTGGAGGCCAAAATTTTTGTGGCCAAAAGGTTTTTGGGGCGGGGGATTTCGTTTGGGCAAGCGAAAAAAAATTGATTGCCTAAAATTTCGCTTTTTGTTAAATCATCCAGGGGAAGATGATTGTCCCCGCAAGAATTTGTTTTTTGTTGTTTTTTTTCAGCAGAAAGCGAAATGTTTTTTTGGGCACTATAAGTTTTATATGGGACTATAAAAGTGACCCTTGCAAAAAAAAAAAAATTCCCGTTGCAAGCAAAAACCCCCGCAAAAAACCGCCTCTAGTCAATTTGGGCAAGTAGTGGGGACAACGGGACCACATCGGTCGCGGGGTTAAACTACAAAAAGGGAAGGTTAAAAATTTATTGGGGGATGGGCCCGACGCTGCCACATCTAAAATCCTGGGCGTTATTCGCAGCAGGGGCGGGGAAACAGTTGCAAAAATTAGGGAAACCGGGGGTTTTTTGCGCCCTTTGCTGCAACTTTCGGAAAGGGTGTCGCCGCTACCCCAAACCTAAATTTTGACTTTTTAAATTTTTCCAATACTTCTATATTTTTGGGACTATCGCCGTTTAATTAGCAACTTTCGCCAAATAGCGCCTAACAAACGGCAAACTGTCGGCTAACCCACCGCTACGGTCGGTGGAGGGGCTTGCCATACCCGGGTGTCATTCGCAGCAGGGCCTTTGGGAACGCCCGCCGAATGACCCCAACCGGGGGTTTTGCCTCGTGCGGGCGACTGTCGGGCAACGGGCGTCCCATACGGCAACCCATTTTTGGTGGTTAATTAGTTTATCCGCGCCCTTTTCTGGGGACTATCCCCACAATCGCGGATTTTTGGCCCGATTTATCGCCCTTAACTCCCGGAAAACCTGGGCCAACCACGCCGATTTTTTGGGTTCAGTCCCCCCAAAATTTTTCGGCTCCCGCCCGGCCCCCTGGAGATTTCCGGAAAGTTTTCCCGGGCCCACCGACGCGAGTTGTGGAGATGTGAATGGAAGGGAAGGGAAAATTAAGGGGGAAATTGAGGGGTCTAACCGACTGCACGGGGGAAACATCTGCCCTCTGATGTTTGGTTTTTTTTAGGGTTTTAAGAAATTTGTCATACATATCTTCAAAAATTGGAGTTTTATTTTTATTTTTCTCTGACTCGGAATTAAATTTAGGGAAAATTTACAAAAAACCAAATTAAGGCCCATAAAACACAGATATAAAATAAAACCATAAAAGTTTTAAAACCCCAAACAAAGACACAATGTTTTTTTGGAACATACTCCCTTTTTAACCCAAACCGTTTTAAAAAATCATTTTTTTTTTTCCCCTTTTAACACCGGCGAGGGTTTTTTCTTTTAAAGAAAATTGATATATTTTAGTTTTTCCCGGCATTTATCTCGTAAAAATTGAGCACATCCCAAACTTTGCTATAGAAAAACCATTGAATTTTGGATTTTTAGTCACGTTTGGGTAATGAGGTAAAATAAACTCCCAAGACTTGCGCCCCCCAAGTCCCAATGAAACCCATCCCCCAAAGACATTTTTCAGGTAATCAATCTACGGACACAAAAAACCTGGACACGGGACCAAAGCGGGCCTGCGCAACCCGGGACACAAGCGATTGAAAAAAAAAACCCCCTTTTTGAACTAAAAATCGTCCGGGAAGAAAAAAATAAGAGAGAATGGGGGGGGAATGAGTATGAAGACTGGAGAGTGAACGGAGAGAGGAAAAAATGGGGGAGAAAAATGAGAGAAAAGAGAGATGGGGAGAGATTGATTTTTGAAAAAAGAGAGAAAGAAAAGGAAAAATTGATAGAGACAATTGAGAAAAGGAGAATAAAAAGGGGGAGAGAAAAAAAGAGAATGATTTGAGGAAATTTAGGGAGAAAAACGGAGAGAGCACCTTTTTTTTAAAAATGTTATCCTCCCATCCTTTTCCCTTTTTTCCTTTTCCTACCCTTCTTTCCTTTTTGTTGTTTTAATTTTTGCCCAACACTGGGGTTGACCCCAGTTTTTGGGCCTATAGCAGCCCCCCTGGGGAAATTTATGGCATTACAAAAAAATTTAAAAAAAGCACCCTTTTTGGATTTTCCCCGGGGGGGGGGTATTTCCCGCCCTTTTTGGAGGGGGAAAAGTGGCCAGAGGGCCCGATCTGATTACCCCAGCAGCAGGGGCGGCGGCCCCTTTGGATGTCCGGGTTTGCGGAGGGAAGGTGGGAGGTTTTTCCCTGATTTTGGGGGGTTCCCTTGCCTTCAGGAGTAGTTTTTGGATTTAAAAAAGGGGGGATTGACCGGGCAGTAAATCACGGGTTTGATGCCCCACACGCCCTGGGGGTTTTTTCCCTCAAAGCAGGGAAACCGAGGCGGAGACGGTTTTTCGGTCCCGTACATGTGGGGCGATGGGGGGGTTTCCTTTGGGGGAAAAGGGGGGGGGTAACTGTTGCGGGCGGGGTTACCAGGGGGGAAGGGAGTGCAGGGGGAAAACCGGTTTTTCCTCGTTTTGCTGGGGGGCAACTTGCGAGGCGGGGAACTTTATTTTAAATAATTTTGGGGGAGAGGCGGGCAGAACGCCTTTAGTGGGTTTGGGGAGGGCACGGTTTTATTTTAAAGCTCTGTCAGCTGCTTCTTCCCCACAAAAGGCCTACAGGGGCGGGGAAACCCCAAATTTGGGAGGGTGTTTTTGGGCACCCCGGGTCGTCAGTCGTTTGGGGCCGAAAAAGTGGAGGTGAGGAGGTTAATTTTGGGTCCTGTGGCTGTTTTCCCTCTGAGGGCCTGGATAGGGGTTTTTTTGAGTCTGTGGGGGTTATTTTTGACTTTGGGAGATTTCTCCCCCGGGGGCCCGGGGGTGAAGAGCGCCACAATGGCGACTATTTTCTCCTGGAGGGCAGCGGGGCCCCATCTTTAGGCCCTTTTGTTTCGTTTTTGGGTCCGCTCAAAAAACCCGGGCTCCCGCTGCTCCTTGGCAGGACTATTTGCCCCGTCCTGTGAAGATATTGGGGGAGGCGGGGGTCTTTCAGTTTTCCCCATGACCTGTCGCATTTCCAACCGAAAGGGCCCAGCGGGGACCAGTTTTGCCTTTTTGGGCGTCAAAAACGGGTGGATTTTGTGGTGATTGAGGAGGGTTTCCAAGGCGGGGGCCCTTTTGCGAAAGTTCGGGGGACGGAAGCCCTCGCCCTTACGAGGGGGGTTTTTCGTGTTTTTCCCCATAGTGAGAATTGCTTCTGCCGCGCACGCTGGCCAACTTCCCGGGCCGAAGGTTTTTGGGGGGGCCTGGAAAGAGGGTTTGAAACCCTTGGCGGGAGGGGGGGTGGGGGTTTAGGGCGGGTTGGGTCATTTTGGCGAGCGGGCCCAGGGGGTTCCGTTTTTCCCGAAAAAGGCCCCCGGAGTGGGGAAACTCCCTTTTGGCCCCCTTTGCTGCAGGTTCCCCAAAACCTTAGGTCCCATCGGGGGGCTTTTGATGATGACTCTCAGGGGGCGCTTTTTTTTGGGGTGGCCCCCTATTTTTTGGTTTTAGGGTGTTCGTGGGGAAATGGGGCAGGGAGCGCTAAAAGCCCCGGGGGGAGCGGGATGGCGTGAATGTAAAATTTTGCGTTTTTAACCCTGGAAACTGGCCCCCCTTTTTAAGCCAGGATTCCCCCTTTGGGAAAAGGGGAAGATCCTGTTTTTTTTCCGCGCCCCCTTTTGCAGGTAAGGACGGGGGTTTGCGGGGGTTGAAGGGTTTTGTCAAAACCAGACCCCCCGGTTTTTGGGGTTCCGACGTAAACCCAGGAAGTGGTGTTTCCCAGGAAAAGAGAGCGGGGGCGCGGGCGCCCCCAACCCCCAAAAGGGGCCCTTTGGCCCTTTGGGGATTTTGGGCCAACCTTCGGGTTTTCCCAACCCCATTCCGCCACACTTGGGGGTTATGTCAGTCAGCAGGTTCTGGCCGTTTGCGGGGGGGGTCCAGTGAATGGGGGCGGGGTTTCGTCCGCTAGCAGAAAAGCTTTATCCCGGGTGGGATTTGGGAGAGAATGATTTTCTTTAAATTAATTTTTTAAAATAGGAGGGGCTCAGAATCTGCCCCTGGGGTGTTCCGTTTTCTTTTTGGTTTGGGTTTTTGGAACGTCCCCCCCTAAAAGGCAACTTTTGGCCGTTCGGCCCGAGGGGAAGCCCCTTTGGGGCCATAAAAGGAGCCCCTGCCGCTTTTTTCCCTTTTGCGGACCAGAACGAAAGGTTTCATTTGGGCATTTTGGGCCCAAGCTCAAAGGTTTTTCTCGAAAATGGGAAAGCTATTGTGAAAACCCCCGGGAAACCCTGGCACCCGGCTTTAGGAAAGGGGAAAAGGCCCTTTCCGCTTTTTTCCCTTTGGCCCCCCTGTAGGCAAAGATTCTTGTTTGTAGCGGACCGACCCCCCAGGTTAGCCTGTTTAGGGCTATCCGCTCCATGGTTTGGGGGGGCCCACACAGCTGGGGAAAGGGAGATGGGGCCCCTTTGGGCCCCCAAGATCTTTCCTTTTGGGGGGGTATGGGTAGCCTCCTTCCTTTTTGATGGTAGTTTGCAGGCCTCCCAGGAGGCGTTGAAGGGGGTTTGAGAAGGGCGGAGGGGCCCTTTGAGCCTGCTTTGGGGTATCATGGAGTATTAATCCTGTCACCCCCGGGGGAAAGTTCTCCACTCGTCTTAAGTGCCCCGTATTTTCGAGGAGGGTGAGGGATGGGGTTTGGTGTTTAACTGACCTCACAGGCAGGGTTTCTACTTAAATTAATTTTTTTGCTGGCAGGAGCTCTTTCAATCTGCCCGCGTGTCTCCTGGTAATTGTCAGTGCAGGGGGCGTGGGAAAAATTTAGGGGGCCCAAGCCTCCCTGCCTTCGCGAGCGGGGTTTCAGGGTGGGGGGTCGGATGGGCCGCTTTTTTTCCCTGGGGATGGTTTTGGTAACTTTTCCCCATTTTTTTCCCCGAGTGATGAGTGGGAGCCAAACCCCCTGAAAAACCGTTTTAAGCCAGGGGTTTCCCCCCAAATTTTGTCAGCTTTCCCCCTGTTACACATTTGGAAAACTCCCTGAAGGGAGCGCCCTTTTCCCTGAGCCGTTGGGTTTTTCGGCGGAGTGTCTGGGGGTGGATTTAAAATTCGGCTGTTGATCTCCCTCACCCCGGGTCGTTATAAAACCATTTATCCCGAGGGGGGGGTTTTGTGGTTTTAAGGAAGATTTTGAGGGGGGAGGGCCCTGGGGGGTCGGCGGTTGTAAAGGGGCATCTGTAAAAATTCCTCTCTCTCTCGGTCCTCTTTTTTTTCCTCTCTGGGTTCCCCCGCCTCTTTTTTTCCCTCTTTTCCCCCTCTCTCTCTCCCCCCTCTGGGGCCCTCTCTTCTCTCTTTTTACGTCCCCGCTCCCCTCCTCCCCCTCTTCTCCCCCCGTCCCCCCCCGGCTCACCCTCTTTTCTTTTCCCCTTTCTTCTTCCCGTCCCCTCTCCTCTCTCCCCTTTCTTTCTCTCTCTCTCTCTCCCCTCCCTTTTCTTTTCTCGTCTCTTTTTCTTTTTTCCCCCCCGGTCCTTCTCTCCCCCATGGCTTCTCTCTCTCTCTCTCTCTCTCCCTTTTTCCCCCATTTTCTCTTTTTCTCTCTCCCCTTCTCTCCTCTCTCTCTTTTCTCTCTCTCTTCTTTAATTTCCCAAACCGCCCTAGCCTAAATTACAATTTTTCCCCTAGGACGGAGGTCTAAAGTTTACCCCCCACACCCAAAAA